>MU184651.1:67395-94179 GCA_016904865.1 Pissodes strobi | reverse complement strand
TTGCGCACCTAATCGCGCCATGTCTTCGTGATGCAATCGTTGTGTTCAGTGATGTAAAATTACCGTAATTTATATTTTTGGTTATTTACGCTGGTAATTTACGAGCGTTAATTACCAAAATTAATTACCGTGGTAATACATTTGTGTCGTAAATTACTGTGGTAAATAACCGTAATTTATTTTTGGTAAATAACAATAAATTACCGTAATTTACCGTAAACTGCAAGTAAACTAATAGCGATTTCCATTCGTAAATTAATGTAAATTGCCTATATTAATGGCTTTTGGAAACGTCCAACTAGATTACAAATAAAAATTGCAATTTTTCCAAAGAAGCATGTACATGTACAGGGTGGCGCATTTTGGATGCATTTACGGGGTTTCTCGGTAATTAGTAAAGATAGAAGGATGCGGTTTTCGCGACACCGGGCTATTTTTTTGTTAAACAAAAGATACCGTAAACACACTTTTCCTAGGCCTCTTCGTTTTTGAGCTACAAGGCGATTTTAGAAATGTTGTATTTTCGGGCACCCCTCGTATCTCAGCTACCTGATAACATACAGAAAAGATAAAAACTAATGCTTATAGTACTTTTTACGTAGAATTCAGTGGCGTGCCCGAATTTTTTGCCGGAGATACTGTTTTTGAGATGTGACCCAAACATATAATTTTTTAAATGAAACACCCTGTATTTTTTTCCGTCATTAAATTGCTTTATTTTTTCCCATAAAATGATATATAACACTTAACATTTTCTATTTTTGGAAATAATAAAAAATAAAAAAATGGCGAATTTAATGTTATATTCTTCTAGTTGGCTATGAATTTTATTTAAAAATTCGAAACAATACTCTATACACATTATTTTACTGATCGAAAAAATAACATATCAATAACTAGTTATTTAAATAAAATGAATTATTTTTACTTAAATTTAATAGTCGATAAAGAAACAAAAAATCAAGAATTACTTGAATTTAACTAATTATTGATTATAGCTATATTAAGTATATTAGGTATAACAAAAACAACATTCGGTTACCTCTTATTTTCAAAGTACAAGCAGTTATTTTCTAGACACCGCCTACAACGTTTTTCGACACTTCGCAATGTATTATAGAAATGCAATCTTGTTACTTTCCTTAAACTATTCCTAAAACGTACTTGCAGTTCATTAACGATATTACTTTTAATTCTATATATTTGATTTTTTATATAACCCCAGAAGGAAAAATCTAAAGGCGTCAAGTCAGGTGACCCAGGTGGCCACCTAACAGGACCACTGGTGCCTATCCACTTATCATGACAATATCTGTTTAGAAGATCACCACTCTACTTGCATTGTGGCTTGGTGCTCCATCTTGTTGGAAGTAAAGGTCATTGATGCCTTGGGTTTCTATCAAAACATTTTCTTGTAAAATGTTTATATATCGATCCGATGTGAGATTACCATCAAACACAATATAAAAGAAGATTCTGCAGTTATACAGAGCACACATAAACATATTAAATTTATAAAGATTGTCATACGCCATTTTTTACTTTTTAAACCACTGCTTTTTTAAAGCTGTCAAAAAATCAAATAACAATTAAATTTAACTTTTGTTTCCAAGGCCTACTTTAATCTAATAATGCCCTTTCAAGCCTAGTTTGTTTGTAAGCCGGTGTATTAAAATAACATAGGGTCATATTATGATAATAATATTTTTTTAAGTAATTCAACATTTGTATAGAGTATTGTTTCGAATTCATAGCCAACTAGAAGAATATATCATTAAATTCGCCATTTTTTTTAAATTTTTACCATTTCCAAAAATAGAAAATGTTAAGTGTTATATATCATTTTTATGGGAAAAAATAAAGCAATTTAAGGACGGAAAAAAATACAGGGTGTTCCATTTAAAAAATTATATGTTTGGGTCATATCTCAAAAACAGTATTTCTGGCAAAAATTTCGGGCACGCCACTGAATTCTACGTAAAAAGTGCTATAAGCATCCGTTTTTATCTTTTCTGTAAGTTATCAGGTAGCTGAGATACAATGGGTGCCCGAAAATACAACATTTTTAAAATCGCCCTGTAGCTCAAAAACGAAGAGGCCTAGGAATAGTGTGGTTACGGTACCTTTTGTTTAACAAAAAAATAGCCCGGTGTCGCGAAAACCGCATCCTTCTATCTTTACTAATTACCGAGAAACCCCGTAAATGCATCCAAAATGCGCCACCCTGTACATGTATAAAAAAATGACTTGTCATAATCACGTAATTACCACTTGGGAATGAAATTACGTTGTGTGTAATTATCGGTGTAGGACAAAGAGTTGTTTCATTTGTTTGTGATTGAAACATTGTTTTTTTCCTTAACTATTATTTAATTTTAAAACGAAAGCAACACAGAACAAAATGAATGACAGCCGACAGTAAATCTCCGGTTCGGCTAATAACCGGCAGCCGGCAGTAAATCCCCGAACGCATATTGTTCATATTGCGGATAAACATGGTACTATAATGTCGCCCCCTTTTAACTATTTAATTTTTAGTGTCCCAAAAAAATTAAAAATATAGTTATGTAGTTACTGAAAATAGTTGTTTTTGTTACAAATACCTAAAATGGAGTTTTTCAGGACGAATCATTGCTGTTTCCGGACGAGGCATTAGCCGAGTCCGGAATAGCAGATGAGTCCTGAAAAACTTCATTCAGGTACGTGTGACAAACACTATTTTTTGTCATACGCTCCCAAAATTTAATTTTTATTTATACGCTTTTTGCAATTCTTCAGAACGCCTAAATTTGCAAATTTACCATAATTTTTGAAATCATAATGTACGACAAAGTTAGCTTATAATTTGTTATCGTAGCAACTATTTGACAGTTTTGTCATGTCATTCGATTTTTGTGACATTTAGACATATTCAGGAATTTTGGAATAGTCCGTAAAGGTTGCCATGACGACTTTTAGGGACTAGGCCTAAAAAGAAGCATTTTACGGACTCAAATGAGTCCGTAAAATAGCTATTTTTGGGAGCGTATTACAAAAATACTTTTTTTTTCTGCGTATAAAAAATGTTGGAAAAATTATCACTATACAGGGAAAAACAAAAAGTTTACTTTTTCAATGGATCACCCCATATATGAATTTATTTTTCGATTCCTCGTAAAATTCTAAGCATAATTTATATATGATGTTATACCTCTAGAGTCAGTAGTTTCACAGCTATAAACGGTTGAAAATCGATACTTTGGCTACTTTTCACCTTGGTAGCAAGAAGGCCATTAAAATGGAGTAAAAATGAATTTCACATTCCTATCTGAACTTTGCAACAGCTATCTGATGGTGCTAACTAATGGTACCTACCGAGGTACCAGATTTGGTATCCGTGGTACCGCCTGCTACTTCCTTTCTGAAAAGGAAGATAGGAATGTGATATTAATTTTACTCCATCTCTAATGATCTTCTTGCTACCAACGTCAAAATTAGCCAAAGTAGCGATTTTCAACTGTTTATAGCTGTAACACTACTAACTCTAGAGGTATAACATCATACATAAAATATGCTTCGAATTTTACGAGGAATCGAAAAATAAATTCATATATAGGGTGATCCAATGAAAAAAATTAACTTTTTGTTTTTCCCTGTATACTGATCATTTTTCCAATATTTTTTACACGCAGAAATAAAGTATTTTTTATTACGCATGCATCATAATCAACGATTATCGCAGGCTGCAGCGTGCATAAAATGATGTTTATGATGCGCCTACTTTTTGAAAGGTTGCTATAGAAACATTTGATCATGTTAAATGTGACAGATTAATATATTCGTCAATATATCCCTTAAGTTTAATATTTAAAACATTTTTGAGAATATGATGCATTCGTAATAAAAAATAGCGTATGATATTCGTGTATAAAAGGCCTCTAAAGCCCTTGCGACTTACAAAACAGTCCGCTGCGCGTCGTGTTTTGAAATATGTCTCGCGTGCTTTAAAGGCCCTCTTATACACTTATATCATAATATACTATTTCAGTACCTACATAACTACTTTTAATTTTTTGGGAACACTTAAAATAAAAAAAAGTTAAAAGGGGACGACATTATAGGGGATCACCCTGTACATTACAACAAAATACAGTAAATAAAGGTAAATTACGGTAAATAACGTTAATTATTTAGCACGAGAACCAGTAATTTTCTACGTAAATTATCAGTAAATTACGGTAATCAATTTCTGGTAATTTACGGTAAATTACAGTAAATTACCGCGGTAATTTATCGGTAATTTACCAATTCACATCACTGGATGTGCTGAAAATATATTTCATAATATGTTATTGTACGATGGGCCGTTACTTTCAGAACGCGTCTTAAAACATTCTTTGTGAGTAGTTATTCTATTTCTATTTCTATAAATGAAAATATGATGGCTGTTTATACCGAGTAATCATTCTGTTATGTATATTGAATTAAATGCATAATTTCCCAGAATTTCATGCAGATTCCAAATTAGAATTACCAGCCAGTACTGCATATTAGTCAGCGGATCCACCATTTCATAAAAACTCTCTGTTTTAAGATCATATTTTTTTTATTTTATGGGGGTTTACCTGTCGATTTTACTGTTTTAACAATATAGTTCACTGTCAGAAGAGAGATAGTAAAAAAATATAAAAACCTCTTAATATTCTTTATTTTCTTTATGTCCTATTTATTTAAAATATCGTTCTTCTCATTCTTCTCAGTACATACCAAATTACTTATAAGCAAGAAAATAAATCTGTAAATAGGTATATGACTGTACATTAGCAATCTCTTATTATCAATTCATTTAATAACAAAAATAAGAATTAAAATATGCTGTAAGGTATAGTTTTGCTACCTTTTATATTAAATTTACATTATTTACCAATTCATTCGCTGGTAATTAATTTTTTCTTCATAATAGTTTAGCTGTTGATTGAGTTAGCGGAAAGTATGCGCCGGAAAAACGAGGTTTAACCCTGAGACTCGGTACCGAAACTCGAAGACTCCGGGTGAAAATCGGGGAGGTGATAACTGGCAACCCTATTTCATACTCAAAAGAAGCGGTCAAAGTATGATATCTTTCCTTGGTATTTTGCATGCGTTGCGTAGCAAACAGTGTTTTTACTATAACTGCCTAGGGAGTACAATTCCTACACAAGGAATGGAAATATAACATTTTGTTTCCAAAACTTGGTACGATATTGGAAAAGCATACTTAGTTGTATAAATTTGAAAAGGAAGTTAGATTTCATTCTTTTTTCAAATATCCATCGTTATAAAGTGTTGCTACCATTTATCGAAAATACTTCTTTTCGCGCGTTTAGCAAACATTGCTGGGTAATAAATAAAATTGAGCCATGTATGCGCGTATCGCTCAAAGCTGTCTACGCAAGCGCATGTAACGCTCAAAGCTGTCTACGTTCGGCTATTTAATGCTTGCTTGGGTAATTTTTAGGTATTGTCACGACTAGCAACCATCTGTGTGTTTTGGGCTACCCTATGCAACTAATTTGCCGCAGCTACGTTATTTCCGTATGAGCCATCGCCGACCGAGAAGATTCCTCAAAGTTCGTTCTATTATTTTCGCGATGTAAGAGGCTAATAATAATAGAGAAGGCCCGCTTCGTCCGGAACATTCCCGATATACATATCGACTGGATATAAATAGCGGACAGAATGGGCATTGCAGTTAGGTAATTATTGAGTGCCGAATTGTAAAGATCTATTAGTTGTAGAGTTATAAGAGTATTTTAGTGTGCTTAATTGTATACAGTGATAAAAAATAAAGAGAGTATTATTAAAATAGTGAACAGTTGTGCTTTTAACAGAATCCACGGGAAAAACGTAACAATATTTAGCATTTTTCTCGAGAATGGGTGCGAGTGAAAATTTTTGATTCGGCATGTTTTCAGGCAACAGTTGGGGGCCACCGATGGTCGATTGTTTTCGGCGATCTGAATTTCCGTTTCCAAATTATTATGTCAAAGTTGCGATTTTTCAAAATTTTGCTTTGATACACGGATAACTATCGGAAATATTAATTAATTTTGATGACATTTTCTGGACATATTCTTTTCGACGGTATTCCGAACCGTGTTGTAATTGGCCAGAAGCGGAATGGCCAGTCTTTTTTTTTGGGCGTGTATATTTTTGAAAAAGAGGCCACCTGGGAACTTCGAAAAAGTAGCGAGGATGAAAAAGACTCCTCCTCTGCTTCGAAATTGTCGGAAAAATAAACTTTTGAGAAAAAATTTGAATACATCGAGTTATAGGTCAAAAAATGAAGATTTGAATTTTTTCGAGAAAAATATTTTTTTATATATCACTTGAAGATAATCTACGCCAAAAACCGTACAAGAGGCAACTTTACTAATGGTAACGCCTTTTATTCCGGGTGAGCTAGTTGAATTTAAACTGTTTGCCATTTCGAGTTTTGACACTATAACAAGAGATATCAGGCATTTAAAATTTTATTCAGATTACCCTGTACAGGGTTATTCATTATAAATGGACACCCCCCTTAACTTGGTTATTTTTAAAGATAGAGGGATAATTTTTTTATCGACTTGTAGGTACTCATCTTAATTTTTTTATTAGTTATGAAAATATTATACAGGGTGTCCCATAAGCAAACGCCAATCTAAAGTTATATTTTTTTAAATGGAACTCCCTGTATATTATTGCATTTTTGGATTCTACTTAAAATTCTAAGCATATTTTATGTATGATGTTACATCTCTAGCGCTAGTAGTTTAACAGCTATAAACAGTTGAAAATCGGTACTTTGGCTACTTTTCACCTTGGTAGCAAGAAGATCATTAGAGATGGAGTAAAATGAACTTCACATTCCTATCTTAACTTTTCAAGTGCTATCTGATGGGGCTAACTATCAGGCGGTACCATGGGTACCAAATCTGGTACCTTGGCAGGTACCATCAGTTAGCACCATCAGATAGCTCTTGAAAAGTTAAGATAGGATTGTGAAATTCATTTTACTCCATTTTTAATGGCCTCCTTGCTACCAAAGTGAAAAGTAGCCAAAGTATCGATTTTCAACCGTTTATAGCTGTGAAACTAGTAACTCTAGAGGTATAGCATCATACATAAAATATGTTTAGAATATTAAGTAGAATCGAAAAATGCAATAATATACAGGGTGTTCCATTTAAAAAAATGTATTTTATGTTGGCATTTGCTTATGGGCCACCCTGTATAATATTTTCATTAGAAATAAAAAAATTAAGATGATTACCTACAAGTGGATAAAAAAATTATTTCTCTATCTTTAAAAATAACCAAGTTAAGTGAGGTGTCCATTTATAGTGAATAACCCTGTACATCTTATTACCCTCTGTAATATATTAATTCGAATAAGATACATATTAATCAACTATTACAAAAACCATGTATCCTATACCTATATTCGCTTTTGACGTACGTATTTTCATCGGCGGCAGAGGTGCGGGGAGCATTTTTACGTTTCCTATTCGGCTAGCGCAACCGAGTGCGCTAATCGTGTAGGAAACGGATGCGAAACCTGCATCTCCGTTCCCTAAGTGGTTAACGCACCTAATCGCGCCATGTCTTCGTGATGCAATCAATTTGCGGCAAGAGCCCTCGTGGTCGAGAGGTCTAGATGGGTAGGTTTCAATTCGGCGGCTATTGGCGGCCTGGGTTCAAACCCCGTTGCTTTTTTTTATATTTTTTTAGGTTAAGTTTCTAAACAGTCTTTTTCTTCATTTTGGGTATCTCTTGGGTTAGTTTGGGTTAGCACCTGGTTAGTTTGCTATTCTTGAGCCCCCGTAGCGAGCGAAGCGAGCGGAAGGCCATGCGAAAAGTGAAATATTATATCTATAACAGCGTATTCCAGGTGCCCAAATCAGTGCCAGCGTTGCCAGAGTTGGTACAATTGTACAGGTATGATACAATCTGACACTATCTGTAGATTTTGGAAAACTCTGGTACATTTTACTTATTGCGGTATCTGCCAAATATTTCATAGTTGAGATCAAGAAAATGAAAAAAATTCTCCATGTGAAGCAGATTTTTATTGCTAAAATGAATAGGCCTCGGAATAGGCTAGAAATAGCCGTAGGTATTCCGCTATTTTGGCCTCTAGCGATAGCCTTTGACCTATTTAGAAGCCGCTGAAATTTTGTAAACTTTGCTGCATAAGGGAGTTTTTTTTATCGAAATCCTATATGATTTCTGTGAATTCCAGTTATTGGAAAATGAATATATTTTTGAAGTGAAACTGAAAAAAAAATTAAATTCAAATGAAACGGAAATCAAAGCGAAATACTTTAATGAAGCATGTCTCAGTATAGCTAGAGGGCTGAAATTTTTAGGACATGTAGCCGGAGTAGAAATGAGGACCCTGGACGAAAACTGGACTCCGTACCTCTCCCCGTACGGCCAGGAGAGGGGGGAGAAGCAAAACTAAATGAATTAATCTCGAGAGAACAGGAACTGCTCCGGGGTCGAAATTTTCATGATAAGTGCGCCTCATGGGTGGCTACCTTTGACTAATTTAAGGCGGATTTTGGGGATAAAACCGATTTTGCCGATATCTGCAACGGAGCATCGGATCGAAAATCGGACAAGGTCATTAATGGGGGAGGGAATCATACCGTCCATAGCCCGTACTAACCCCTCCGGATACCCAACAATTTTCGAAAAAATTGGAAAAAACGTAAAATATTGTTCGGAAAGTTTATATAATTATTATAAAACGAAATAAGAAAAAAAATTATAAAAAAGAACAGTTAGAGAAACGCGGTTTTCGGCGAAAAATAAGCGAAGCAGTTGAGCTACGAGGTCGGGGATGCCAAAGATGGAAAAAAATGCTTTATGAAAAAAAAATTGGAAAGAAGAAAAATTGAAACAAGAAACAAAACCGGGGGCGAAAGTTGACCAAAAAAAAGCGTAAAAAAATAAAAACACAGAAGTTTCAGTTCAGTCATCGACCATTTACACATAGTCGATGCTTCAGTTGTGTGCTTATAAAGGTGAGGCACATATATTTTTTTCAGTCTCGTAAGATTCGGGGTTAGTGTGCAATTAGAGAAGTTCTGGCATTGTGTTGAACTTGAAAGAAGGTCGAGTAATAATATTATTTTATATATCGGTTTTTGTGATTTTATTGGTGAAGCCAGATTATATCTGAGAAGATTGAAAAGATAGGGATAAGTAAGCAACATTTTTTATCCTAATGGCAAAGGTACTTCTTGATAGTTCTTCCTGTTATGACTGGAAACCCTCAAAATCTTTTCTGAAAAAAGATTTGCTAACGAGTAGTAGTACGTAGCAGTTGATATTGATATTTATGTTTAAAATATCTAACGAATATTAGTTCGATTTTTTTCCAGTGTTAATTTTTTGATCTTATCATGATTGGTGTCATTATTGTATTAATTACATTGTAAGCATAATGTATTTTTTTTTATGGCAGTGGCACACACACTAAAGGTAGATCCTATGGCGCTCGACGAGCGGTGTGTGTGCGAAGATGTTGATTGACACGGTTCTTGAATATTTGTAGGTTGTAATTAGTAGGAAATAGATGTCCTGGAAGTGAGTTCCACAGTGATGTAGTGCGCCAGACAAAGGAGTTCTGGTAAAGCGATGTTCGAGGTGTTTCTAGTTGTACGACGAACTGGTGCGCTCCTGCCGTCTGTCGGGACTGCCTGACAGGAGTTGCCAGGGGCGGGATTATGCGGGCCAAATCCTGGGAACATCTGCCGTGAAAGTATCTGTAAAACAGAGACATCTGGGCCACATGTCTGCGATGTTCCAGACTATCCAGATTCCGGGTCAACTCCGGATCGCCGACGAGACGCACAGCCCTCTTCTGAATGGAATCCAGCAGCTTTAGGGTGGTATGCTTTGGTGCGGCACCCCAGATATGTGAGCAATATTCTAAGCACGGTATTATTTGCGCTTTGTACAGCAAGAGCAACTGCTGCGGTGTATAGAGTTTTTTGTTGCGAAATAGCGCACCAAGCTTCTGGGAGGCTGATTTTGCGATGTTAGCAACATGGTCATGCCATGACATATTGCTGTTGACCGAGACACCCAGCAGCCCGATTGACGAGGATGAAGGAATGGTCGATCCTGCCATAATGATGTCAGGGCCCGCTGTATTGGCTCTCTTAGTAAACGTTGCTGCTTGGGGCTTTGCTGCATTGAACTGGACCAAATTTCGGTCGCCCCAAGTTTGAACTTTCTCCAGGTCTTGATTAATTGCTGTAATCTGCTCCTGTCTGCGGTGATGAGTCTCAGTCGCTGGTAAGGGTTTTTCTGATCTAAAGTGGGCGACAAGGGTACTGTCATCTGCAAAACTGTAAACAGGATTATTCGTTTCGATCAGCAGGTCATTAATATAGATGAGGAACAGAGTTGGTGAAAGTATTGCGCCCTGAGGCACGCCCGCGTTGATGGTGAATGTGTCCGAGATGTGTCCATCGACTGCAACATGTAGGGATCGGTTCTTAAGGAAACTAGCCAGCCAGCTGCAGAGAGAGGCGGGCAGTCCCAAGGATGGCAGTTTGTTGAGCAGTCCGTCATGCCAAACTCTGTCGAATGCCTTTGAAATATCCAACGCAATCGCTCAAAACTCTCCGTAGTTTTCAATTGCCCTACTCCATATATGAGTGACATAGGCCAATATATCTCCTGTCGATCTCTCTTTGCGAAAGCCGTATTGATTATCGCTGATTATTCTGTTGCTCTCGAGGTACTTGAGTAGTTGCTGGTTGACTACACGTTCCATGACTTTGGAGATTATTGGAAGCAAGGCAATCGGGCGATAGTTTGAGGGCTTGGTTTTCTTGCTTTTTTTTGGAACAGGTTGCACTCGAGCGACTTTCCAAGAGGATGGGTAAATCCCTTTTCTGCAAGAAAGAGAAAAAAGCCTGGAAAAAACGGGTGTTAGTTCGTTGGCGCAGTTCTTTAGCACGATGGCAGGTATTCCGTCCGGTCCTGATGCCTTTTGCGTATCTAGTTCTTTAAGGATTTTGCGAATATCACGATGAGAAAACTTGACTTCTGCCATGGTGGTGTTGATGTTCGGTATAGTGGGGAGAGTCTTGCTTTGGGGCACGTCTAAGGTAGAGTGCGATGAAAACGCTTTGGCGAGCATGTTTGCTTTTTCCTTGGCTGTAGTCGCCGTGATGCCACGTTCGTCCGTCAAAGGTGGGAGAGACGTTTTTGTAAAGTTGTTACTTACTGCCTTTGCTACCGACCAGAAATTCCTGGAGCCACTGGGGCATTGCAAAAGTTTATTCCTGATCCTTTGATTGTGTTTGCCCTTAGTTTCGTCGATCACACGCTTGCACTCGTTTCTCGCTTCGATAAAATAATTGCGATTTTCAGCGGTCTGATTTTGCTGCCAGTACTTATAGGCTTGCTGTTTCCTTCCTACAGCTCTTTCGCATCCTTTGTCGAACCAGGGCTTTCCTTTTGATGGTAACTTGATGGAATTTGGGACGTATGCTTCCATTCCTGAGGAGATTACTTACTACAAGGGAAATCTAGGTAAAACTGCCTCAGATCGTCCCAGTTTTACATTGTAATGCCAGATTTTGCGAAGCAATGGTGGATCCTTCTGTATGAGTGGCAATTCACAAACCGTTGTAATAAGTTTGTGGTCGGAGGTACCTAATGGCGGACCAACTGTAACCTTGTACTGGTCAGGATTGGTGGTCAGAAAAAGATCCAGGAGGGCGGCGAATTCGCCCCTCTCTGAGATTCGAGTTGGTTCGTCTACAAGTTGAGTAAGCCCGCAGCTGATGGCAAATGCTTCAGCCTCTCTACCTTCGTTGTCGGTCTTGTTGTGATGTTTGAGCCAGTTGGTGTTGTGGGCATTGAAGTCTCCCAGAACGATTATTTCTGAACTGGCGTGATCGACCTGTATTGAGTCAAAGGTGGTAGCTAGTGTTGAGAAAAAGCTTTGGTAGGCTCTATCGCTCGGAGGGCGATAGAGACAACATATAAACTTGGTTAATCCCTTGGCGGTGGACTTGAGCCATGACGTCAAGGTTGTTCGGTTCGAGTGTTTCCTCGCGGTGACATGAAAGGTCGCTTCGGACAAAAAGGCATATTCCGAACTTATATCTGAATCGGGTATGTAAGTCGTAACCAGGATAGAGGTAGTTCACTGTTGTTGTTGTAGAACATACTTGTGTTTCTGTAAGGGCTAATATGTGTGGTCTATTTGCTTGTAGATGTTGGTGTACCGAATTTATGTTTGTATTTAGGCCTCTTATGTTGCAGAAGTCTATTCTAAATTGGTTCGGTATCTTTGCTGTCTGTGAAATGCGGAATGAAGGGCTCCCAGGGCCACCCAGCGCCCGGAGATCCGAATGGCCGGGGAGTTTACCTCCGGAATATTTTGATCCTGGAAGCACCATCATGTCCATATATTTCTACTGTGAAACCCGGGATCACCAGCGCGGAAGCGGAACGTGATTTGGGAAAACCACTTAGCGCTCCCCAATTCTGGTGGGGTGGTCTTTCACCGGACGATGCGAGTAGGCTTATGCATCTACCACCTAGGGCCGCTTCCACTCGAAGCATTGCTCATTAAATGCTGAAATTTTTCATTTAATTTTTCCGTGATTTTTACAGAGAAAATAACGAAAAATAGAAAAAAACTTTGTAATATAAATTCTGTACAAAAATGCTGAATCTGGTACAATATCAGTTGAAATCTGATACAATTTCTAATTTTCTTCTGGCAACGCTGATCAGTGCGTTAACCCCTTAGGGAACCGAGATATCCGTTCCCTACACGATTAGCGCACTCGGGTGCGCTAGCCGAATAGGAAACGGAAATATGCTACCGGCATAGATGCCCAGCGACTCAAAAAACTCTTTTTTAAATTTTCAAACGACAACTACCTAACACCTTATGTATTGTACGTCTGATACTCTAATAAATTGAACATAAAGCAACTTATGACAATATGATCACATAAAGATTAATTTACTTACATCATTGTGTTTCCAAAATTATAGTTGGGCAGCGGCAAGGGACTTGGACAAAACATCTCTTCGGTATCAGAGTAGTACTGAAGTTCAGAATTTCTTTTCCTAGTTTTTGTTAGAGTTAGATCTTTATCATGATCATGAATCTGATCTTGATAGGAGAGAGGCTCGCTCAGAACACTTTCTATATCCTTAAGTTCTACAAAAATCAAATTATTTAGCAGAAGATTTTTTAAATAATAAAATATTATATGTAGTCTTATTTCTAATGAGCCGCACAAATTGTTTAGTGCTTGACGTAAATACGTTTTTAAATATTTTTCTTTTACGATCTTTAAAACACAAATCCTTTTTTTTCTAATTTAGCTGATTTTTAAATAAAGTTCCATTGTATATGAGCGGGGGGTTTTGATTGGGCAAGTTTCGCCAAAGCTTTTAAGTGAACGCTATTTGTTCTTTTTTTGGTAAAATGTGCGAGCTATCAGAAAATGTGAAATAAACACAATATTAAATGAATCAAGATTTCCATTTTCTGCTCTGCTTCGGACAACTTCCAATTGCTTTTGTTAATTATGGAATTGCGAGCTTTTCTTTGAGAACACTTTTTACAAGTTTGGTGCTCACTCAATGCTATCCTTTATAAAATTTAAGTAATTTTTAAATGATGCGGTTTGTTCAAAGGGCAATTATAAATTGACGATTATCAGATGACTCCATTAAAAAGGACGCTGCTATTGGCAAAAATGGACAGCATGGCCGGAACTAAGCATATACTCCCTAGGATTCATCCTATGGGCTCGTACCACAGAGAATCCAGAGTTTTGTTTAAGTAAATAAATTGTATAGAAGTTTGCCCAAAGTTACAGTACTAATCCATATCATTAGATTCAACTTTAGACGTAGGTGTCGTTAATAAGCTTACATTGATTTTTGGATATTTAGAAGAACACATGTCTGTTAAAAGATTGAAAATATTCATGCCTAACCAGAGCCACAAACCTAAAGATATGTTTCAAGGATTGAGCATGAGAACTGCCGTGGTCAATCTTATGATAACGCTTCTTTAATGAGCGGAAAGTACAATGGCCTTCAAGCGTTGGTACTTGCAAAAAATAAATTAGCAGTATGAGTACCTTGCGTTGCATTCACTCGTTTTTGCAGTGCAGGTTGCTGCCGGGTGCTGTGTGAGTGCTGGAAGTTTTTTTTTGTGTCCAAGCACCAGAAGCTGAGAACATTTATGAACTCGGAATTTTGTTTCTATCATGTATTAATTTGAATCGTCATAGCAAAGGATTGAAGCATACAAACTAATTGATACTCGTTTTGGGATTCCCAAAAAGCACTTAAAACTTTGCAGAAACATATACATATGGCTTAGACGATCAATTGATAAATGAACTGAATCAGTTAAACTTTTTTTACCATGAGTTTAAAAAATGACGAAAATGAAAAAGTCATTAGTCAGGGGAGGTGGATGTACAAAGAAAAACATTAAAGGTTGTTTTTCTAATATTGTTATTGCCTTAAAAATGTACCTATTACCACCAATGGTAGTAAAGAAAGGTCATTTCCAAAATTGAAGTTGATCAAAAATAAGCTTTGAATCTCCATGTTAGAAGACAGGCTCAACGCTTTAGCTTTACTTGGCATTGAAAGTGACATTTTAGGACTACAAATCCATGAAGATATTATAAGTAGCTTTAATAGTACGAAGCGTATGTATAAAGTAATTAGCCATTAAGTCATTAAGATTATGTGGCATTGTCGTTTTAGTTAGCTTGTTTGGAGAAATTGTATATTGTAATGCTCATTTATTTTAATTTGTATCATCTCATGAATTCATTAATTTCTGACTGCTGTTCAGGTACGGCATACATAAATGTCCTATAATTCAATAATAGACTTTCAACGTTTATTTGTAAGTTTTTAATTGGATAGTTGCTGAAAATGCGGTTTTTTGCTTAGCGGTGCTTGATCATAATATCTGGATGGAGTTAGCGGGTTTTAAATTAAAAATGAATTTTAGGAGGTGTAAGTGGGAAACGAAAAATAATTAAAAAGTAAAAAAAATGGGTATACCGTAATTTTTGTTCTATAGTACACCTTAGCTTTTATTGTAACTTGATTTTGACATTAACTACAGAATTTACTATACCAAGATTATGTTACAAAATGTTTTATATGAAAGGCTCGTTATTAATAAAATGGTGCTTTTTCGATTTATTTATTAGTTGGGACGAATATGTTACCGGGATCAGACGTTAATCGATATCTTTAATTGTTTTAATTCCGTTATTTTTAATAAAATGTATTCAAATAAATTTTATTATTACAGTCGGAAAATTGGTAACTTGGCACAGAAATAATTGCCAAGCCACTAACGAATAAAAAAACATATAAAGGCTATGCTTTGACGGCTTATTTCGGAGATTTCCGAGAGCAAATACTTATAACAACTTTTTTAATATCTCATAAACGGGTCGAGATATCTTTACTTCCATTTTTCACCTAGTGCGTCGTTTAAAAGAAATGAAATACGCAATTTTGAGGTATTTTCGAAGAGAAATTTCATAAAAGTACTTAAACATACTGTAATTTTTAGGGAATATGGCTTTTTATTAAATTGTAAGTAGATAGTTCTGTATCAGAAGTAAAACATTTTACACCCTGTATCTTGGATATAAAGCCGTCAAAGTACTAGCTTTATATGTGCTTTGCTTCGTAGAATAACTTGAGTAATCACAGCTTGAAATATGGTGATGCAAATATGCAATTAGGTTACACCTTGTATAATAATTATTATTACAACTGAACTATTAACAAATTTAAATTTGAAAGATACCTGAAGTATTTTCGTTCTGAGTATCTCCAGTATTGCTGCTGTCCCAACTATGGATTGCACTATCCACACTCATAAGTCCTGGACTTGAATAACTACATCTAGGTTCCTCTAATACTGTCGGATCTATGAAGTTAAACATAAAGGCTTAATAATGCTGACATTACTATTTCGAGGGCTAGACTTGTTTTATTATTATAAGTTTGCATTCAGTTTTATTTAGGCATTGAACATATTAGAAAATTTTAATGATAATAAAAAAATGGAGGACGCCTTAACTATTTTTAGAAGTCTGGTATTGCTTATATTATATGCAATGTAAACCTCGTACGCATTTTTCACTCAAAAGGCGAATGTTACTGACTAGATTTTTTTTTATAGTGCGTACATTGGTTTTACTTTTTAAAAATCGAAGATTGAAAATAAACTGAGCAATAATTAACACATTAAAAGCGCGATTTTAACTTAATTTCAAACTCCTTCCAGCTTTAAAACTTACTAATATATTTTAAAAACAATTTGCATTAATTTAGAAAGTCTAATATATGAAATATTAAATAGGTGAAAATCTAACTGATTGTTATTACATCACAACAGGGTGAAAAAGCGTTATTTTGGAGTAGTAAACCCAAACGTTTTGGTAGCAAGGGAAATGTCTTATACCCTCGTAGGATTTGGCATTAAAATAATTTCTGGTTTGGAACAAAACAATTTTTGAAGTGAAAACTGCTTTTGGCACGTTCAGCACAATTTTTTCTGGATAGTGAATAAGACTGAGAGCTGTCTACGCATGTAACGCTCAAAGTTGGCATCTTCGGCTATTTAACACTCATTTGGTAATTTTTAGACATTCAACATATTTGTCGAAAACAGTTGCGAGTGGAATTGGCACATTTTTTTTGGCACACATGGAACAGCCGACGGTCAATAAATGTGTTTTGCGTTTCGAATTATTACGACAAAAGTGTGATTTTTCAAAATTTTGCTTAATACATGATAACTGTTGAAAAAATAAATTAATCTTGATGATTTTTTTTGGATACATTCTTTTTGGCGGTCGTCTGAACCCTGTTGAAATTAGCAAGAATCGGGAAATGGCGAGTAATTTTTTCGGCATGTATATTTTTAACCTTGGAAAGTTTTCGGAATTTATGCAATATCTAAGTTGGTCCAGGAAAATCTAATTTTTTGAAGAAAAGCAAACTAAAATGATAATTTAGGATAGGCACTGTATATTATGCAATATTTTATAATGTTTGACACGGATTTTTTGCTTTCGGGCTGATTCATTAGTTTGGTAAACTAAAATGTCTCCTTAATATTTAAAATATAAAAGAGTGAAACACTCACAACATATGAAGATTATAGAGATCACAAAGCTAAAATTTTTAAATGTTTCCAACTGTAACACATGCGCTAAAAAGTTAGAAGTATAATAAATTAGAATATTTTAATAGAGAGAGCATTAGAAAACTATAGCCTCTTCAATATCTGCTCTATATTGTTTTTTTGATAGTTTCTCTCTAAAAAAGAAATTCTAGAGGAAAGTTGACTTGGTAATTTAAAATGGGCGCCACCAAAAGGGTAAAAAATTATTATTAAATACCCTTACTTAGAAGTACCCATATAATACTTAATTTTTAACTGTCATGGTATTAACTTGCATATCTATTTAAATGTTTAATCATACATTTAGTTCGGAGGAGTAGAGCTAGCAGCGCTGGTTGGTTGGGTGAACAGTGCTCTAGAGAGACGAGTATTAGTGCTGCCACTGAAACCATGGTCTGAACATCGAGGTTAGTGGCGGTTAACACCAAGGCAGTAGTAGAAAGATTGTGTGAGGAAATTGGTTTATCTGTAAATCTGATAAAAACGGAGAATTTGTTTTACAAGAAGAAGGAACCTGCCAGGTTCTTAGCTCCAAGAATGTATAAGAAATCACTTATTTCTGTTAGTGAGGTGAAGTACACCCACTATCTGAATCTGATTAAATTTAATGGCTAGCCGGTCTCGCCCTCATAAAAGCCATTAGAGCAACACCAACAACAGCAGATATCCTACTGGGCCTGACACCACTTGAGGTCTCGGTGATGCAGGAAACCATGTCTTCCATTTTGCGTTTCCGTGATAATGGTAGGGGTGAGATAGTCATACATGGAAAAATATCCTAAAAGTAGAGGGGGATAAACATTTGTTCTCATACAGAGTAGCGCTTGAGGACAGACTGAGATTGAAGAGAGTATATACAGTGACCATCCCAACAAAGGGACAATGGGAACGTTCATTTGTTACACCGATGGCTCACGGAGCGGGAGTTTTCTTGGAGACTAGCGGCACTCGAGAAAGATTCCCCTGGGAGAGTACGCAACAGGGGTGTACGCAATCTGTTGCAACCATGGACGAGGTCAGCCAATGGACTGAAGATGATACCCAAACTGTACTCAGGACGGCCTGTCTATCATATTCTAAATTGAGAGTGAAGTTGATATGGATGCCGAGAGGCAGCACGAGGTGGCGAGGAATGATATGGTAGATGAACTCGCTAAGCTCGGCTCTAGCACCCCATGCACAGTTCAGGGTCTTTTTCAGCTCTTTCTAGAGTCCAAGTAAATGCAGCAATCAAAAAGTGATCTGATAAGCATTGAGGAGAGGGCTATCTGCCAGGGCTCCGGAGAGGAGGATGAAAATGCATGACCTTTGCAAGAGCGCGGTAGCGCCGTCTTCGGGCGGCCATATTGCAGAACAAGGAGACTGTGTGCCTGCCATGAAGAGAGACCCTGACTTTCATCAGGAAGTCAGGAAGACTAGAGTGGACTGAAAGTGGGGTGAGTGGTTAAGAGGAGAGTGAGTGCTGTATGGGTCAATGCACTTTAGTCTCCCCTCAATTACTACTACTAGTACTTCAATTTATACCATCAATATATTATTTCCTCTTTAATTTCATAAGAACATTCTCTTATCTCAAACCAGTAAAAAGATTTAAAAAATACCAAAAAACGACTCGAGAGATGATATTTTTCTTCAACATTTCCTGTTTCAGTTACTTTTCTCCGAAAGTTGCACGAGATTGCCAACTGCCAAAAAATACGCGTTCCTCTTTCACATCGTGTAGTATTCTAATTTCGCCTGGTGCGCTTTTTTGATATTATTCGTTCAAAAGTCCACACATTTCTGAATTAGTATTTCTTTAAATTTTGCAATTAGTTTTAAACTTACAAGGGTGTAACGTTTAAATAAAATTTCGATCAAAACGTTTCAATTATGTTTAGTTTATATCGAGAAAGCACAAAACTGCCCTTTATGTTTCCAAAACTTCTAGAAAGAAGTTTGAGTAATAGGGTTTAAAAAGAGAGCAATCGTAAAATATTTAATAAAATAAATGTTGGCTCTCTACATCATCGTAACGTATTAACTTCTTAAATATTTAAGCAATTCACGACTGAACTTAAACATTGGTTTCAATGGTGTACTAGAAGGTTGTAATCAAAAGCTGTTTGGACTGACTTAAAAACGGATGAAATATGGACTGTTTATTTTAGGGGTTTAATTAACCTATTACTTTATGTTCCTTTTCTACTTTTATACTTCAACTATTTATGATACAGATTTTTCATTCAGATATAAGTTTATAACAAATAAAATGTAACGTCACAACAATAGTTGACCAATATCGAATTGCCATGACCATGATAGGTTTAGCTACTATTTACTAAGTAAATTTTTTAACCTGAAGTACTTATTTTTCGTTATTATGACTGGTTGTAGCAGCCGCCTTTGTGCAAGCTTAAAAATGCAGCACCTATATTTTAAAAAAGCAAAATTTGCTTAACAAAAATATCTTAATATAATTTAAACACTCACTAATAGTTACAAAGTAACATCATTAAAACAAAATATAAACCTTAATACTTATAATCAAAAAATATAAAAGTAAAGCAAATGAAAAAATAAAACTCATACAAACCTGTGCATTTAATCTAAACATGAACAATACGAAAAAAATCCAAAATTGGCTTTCATACATAAATATTTTTAATTTGGAAAATTATCGCTCTCCAGATGTAACTTTTAGCGGCAAAGTTAAAAATATTCGAAAACGTACAACTAAGTGGCTGAAACTCGGGGTGAAATATTCCTAATTAGTGACGATGATGAAGAAACTTGTTAAAGTTTTAAGAATTTTTCCAGAGATCCGCCTAATTTTCTTTCTCCTTCAATTTATTTTTTTGGTATTGTGCTCCAGAACATCATTTTGTTTTTCTGAAAATACCAAAACGGTACTAATAGAATTCATTAGCGTTGTTCATATGAATAAAAAAAAATTAAAATAACAATTAATAATATAATTATATATCTACCATTTATAAACGAAAAACTATACGTATTAGAACGTCTCTTATACGATACCTCCTAATCCAACTATATTCGTTTTCAAATTTATCTTTCATCTTAGATCTAAGACTTCTATGAATAATGTTTTAATCACACGATCGTAGAAAAAAAAACATAAAAACAACTAACCCTTCTCTGAACACAGTTTATTCCGCTTTTGCTATTTTACAAGTAATGAATGAGTCAACTGAAAAGGTAAAAAAATTGCTTGAGAAAATCAAAAATATGGGTCTGCCCTATTCCTTGCAACTTTTCCTTTCCTTTGACCAGAGTAGAGACGGCGAACGCGCGGTGTCTTTTTTGTGAATTCGAGAGCCCAAAATTTATAATAAATTTATTTTTATTGTATTGCAGTTGAAAAAACCAAATGGTATACAATGTGAATATTATGAATACTATGAAGGGATTTAAGTTCTAAGCTTGGCTTCTGTGGAATGTCTTAAGAAGGAAATTTAGTTTTACATATTTTTATATTTAAAATGTAAATGTATTTTACTGTTTCTACCGGCAGCCTGTGGCCGCCCAGAAGTTTCACCGCGCCTTTGTGCCTGCACAACCTGCATACCCCTAAGAACGGCCCTGGGTCGTAGAACATACTAAGGTAGTGTCTATAATATTATACCTCTTAACTAAAAACTTTAACGTAATCTGAAGTGGGAAGTGGGACATCTCAACCGAAGAGGAAATAAACTATAAACATTTCTTCAACTTGCAGAGGAAATAATATTGAAAGTCGGTATGTGGAGTTCCCTCCACTGGAAGCTGGATATTAAAATGTTCTATTTTTTTGTCCTTAAAATAGTCCTATAGTTAGGTTCAAGATTTACAAATCTTACTTGCTAGCATAAAAGTATTTATTTCTATGTAGTTTCAGCTTATACTAATCTACAAAATATTAACTGATACGTTAACATACCATTTTTAATATTTCTAGCGATTTTTAACTGAACTCTTTCGCCTGACGTCTGAAGTAGTCGTATTGCGTCTGACAAAGGTCTTTGGTCCAAACTTTCCCCATTTATTGCTAGAATTCTATCGCCTACATGAAGAGCACCTGTTTTTTCGGCCAAACCACCTAAATATAATTGCGTTTTAAAATATAAATCAAACAAAATTATAGCATTAAACTAATATCGTGTAAAATATTAATTTTTACATTGAAATTCATTTATCTTAATAACCTGAATATATTTTATTAAGAACCCAAATTAATAATGTGTCCAGCTTCGGTTAGTAAGTAGAAAACTTATTTGTTAGTAATTCCTCAGAAAATTGTAGTATTCTTAGTAAAATATGGTCGATCAGAGATAATTAATATTAAAGTTTTCAAATATTAATTGTCAATTAATTACTGATTGTTTTACTCAAAATAAATATTCAAAGAAGCAGAAAGTTAAGACTCATGAAACACGATCTTTTAAGAACCTAATAAAGATTTTTAATACCACTTAAAGTTTACGGAAAAATTAAGAATAAAAGTGGAATTTCCATCCTTAATTTAGGCAAGCATTATGCCTAATACGAAAAACCTCCTAAAGGTTTATTACTTGTTTTTGTAGCTTAGCTTCTTTTTGTTATCTACCAACTTTTATGAATAATAAAATTTTCAGAGCAATTAATAAGATTTTCATTGTTAAATTTGTTAAAACTGGGCACAAGAGGTAGATGAAAAATATTTACAAGTTATATGAATAATACCGAATATTCTTGTGAACTTCACAACTATGATCTAAGCAAGAACATTTAATAATTACGCACTTTCAGGAAAATATCTAGAGACTATAGTATTTCAAATAAACAAAAAATCTAAATAATACTTAAGAATTTTCGCTCATATTCTTGCACGTTTTTAAAGGAGAAGCGTCAAAGAAGGAATTTGAAATGAGATGTTCATAATTTAAATATACGTCTCTTCGAGCGTGAGAATAAATAGGTTGGGTAATATGACATCGCCTTGTTTTACACCACGTTGTACTGGAATTTTATTTATTGTGTTCGATTCCTTAATCTTAAAATATATAGTTGGCTTTTTATATTATATCTTCCATAATCTGTACACATCTAGAATCAATCGTTGCATTTCCTACCAAATTTAATATAGTTTTTATTTCTAGGGAGTCAAAGGCTTTTAGGAAGTTGACGAAGGCCAAATGTATGTATTGAACGTTGTAGTTTGTATTCTGTGCACATTTCTATCAAAGTTCTGATCGTATGTATATGATCTATGGTACTGGATCCTGGTCTGAAGCCAGCCTGTTCCACAGGTTGGTAGAGCCATATTTTCGGCTGATATTTATATACGTTTTCTGATCTTTTCGGCCTGTCTGGTAGTTTCGCTTGCAGATCGTTTTGGTATTCTTTTTCTCTGTGTCTTAGAGTATTTCCAGTGGGGTAGTAGTAGTTTTTTAGGCCGTTTTTGATGTTTACCTAATATAATATTTGTTCATACTAGCCTCTCATCACTTTCAGTATGAAATCAATTTAAGTATCGCATTTGTGCATATTTTACCATTGAAAGTATAAAATCCATTTTATTTTTTGTGGTGTCGCTCGGGTTTCGCCATGTTTGCTTTCGTTGCTTAGGTTTTTTGAATAGTGTATTTAGACACTATATATTTTCATTTGACAGGTAGTTTGCGAACATCTTTCCTCTTTCATTCCTTTTACCTAAGGAGTAGTATATTCATTCAGTGCTGTCTCATTTGCTTTGCTCAATTTTAGCATTAAAGTCACCGCGAATAATTACGAAGTGAGATTTTTCTTATTGTCTAGTTTCTATTAGGTAATCTTCAGATGAGCTTGTCGAAGCATATGCGTGGATTATTTGTAGGTTATATCTCTTATTTAAGGCAATTACGACATATATTATATTTAATATATTTTTAGTAATTGCATGTTACTTTATGACAGTAGGTTGGATTTTTTTTTGATTATGATGACCACATCTCCAACGTGGTAATCTTCATCTAATAATAATGTATGACCCGATTTTAAAGTGGCGCATTTTTCTACTTTTAAGCGGGATCAACAAAATACCACTTTATTTGTTTCAATTCCTTGTCAAGTTCTCCCAGGTGTTCCAGTGTACTCATAGTTCGTATCTACGTTGGGGTTTGGAACCTTCGGCAACATGCACTAAAACAGAGTTTTATCCACAATACCGAAACAGAATTTTTGCACTAGACACGCGTTTCGCTAACCATGTTAGCATCATCAGGAGTTGATTAAAACTGTTGCTAACCATGTTAGCATCATCAGGAGATGATTAAAACTGTTTTAATCATCTCCTGATGATGCTAACATGGTTAGCGAAACGCGCGTCGAGTGCAAAAATTCTGTTTCGGTATTGTGGATAAAACTCTGTTTTAGGTCATAGTTCTTATGTTACATGTGGTAACTTGGATGTGCACATTTTTAACAGTTCGAGTGTTTCTAAATTTTGTCGAATATTTGCCTCCTCTAGAATCCATCAGACTGACTGAACACCAGTGTGAGAATCTAGTGAGACTAGTATATATGTTACCGTAAATACACGAAATCAGTAATAACGCGATCTAACTAGTAAAAATGCGAAGTTTCTATGAGTGTTGGTAATATCGGGTTCTTACTAGTAACATCTAGAAGTGTCTAACATATTAAGTAAAATACCGACAAAATATTGAACATCGGCATTTTCCTAAACGTTTTAGTTAAAACCGGTTCTTACTGCTTGCTTATTGGTAAAAATACGATCTAATCTAGCGTATTCTGGAATTGTAATTTCGCGCGGTTTGATTGGTCAAGAGAATCGCGTGATGCGCTACTTGCAGAGAGTTGGCGTTATAAACGTTTAGTACGAATATGTAGGTTTTAAAACGTGAACATTAAGTTTGTGAGTGTGAATTCTGACAGTATTTTGTTTTAAAATGAATTCATCTTCGTTAGCATTTTGGAAAGAGCAGTTTATTAGAGATTTATTAAGTAGTGATGACGCAAATTCGTTAAAATATACTATTTTAACCCGACGTTGGTACGGTGGGGTATCATATACCCCAGTGAAATTAAATTGTAATTTTCAACAAAACCTGTAATAAGTATGTATTCAACGCTTGAGTACCTTCATGTTAAAGCTACTAAAGGGCGCTGCTAGAACATGGTTGTAATAATTCGTCAGTCGTGGTCTGCACTCCCAGTTAAAGTGTTGTGGGGTATGCTATACCCTAGTGTACTAATATCGTTACTAAATTTGTTGCATTGTACAAATAAGTAATTTGTGCAAATTTAAGTTATATAATATAGTTCTAGTGATTTTACCAATTGCACGAGGTAGGAATAATGTATAGTTTGTGTCTACACGTAGTAGTAAAATAATTTTGATTTCAAAGGTATTAATATTTTTTGTAGAATGTCTTACGAGGCGGAACAAAATAAATTGAGTAAACTATGCAAAGACTTCGGTGAAGAGACAAAAGTTTTCGTGAAGATGTTATCTGTGTCCAAGAAAGCAAGATCGAAAGACGTTTTACGTGTGTAATTCGTGCAATCTTTATATATGCATGGATTACTGCACTCACATTTATGACAAATGTTCTCTTTGGGATATAGCGTAAGATGAACGTGTTTTCATAAGAAAATATTTTCATATGTTTTGTATGTGTTTATATTTATAGGAAATGAATTTAGTTTTCATCAAATAATAATTTGTTCAAATCGGGATAATTTTAAAGACGCCTATGTATTGCTTAAATAGCAAAATTAGTTTTCTTCACATCACAATAACTTGGGATGTTGTTTTCTGCTAGTTAGACTTTCATTATATCTTCGGATTTAATAAACACGATAAAAGCTTAAATTTTTGAATTTTATTACTTTTGGTCATTTTCTGTCTTGGGGTATGTCATACCCCCCACCGTACCAACGCCGGGTTAAATCGTATGGAATATGATAAATTA
The DNA here is from genome assembly GCA_016904865.1 of Pissodes strobi. NCBI lineage: Eukaryota > Metazoa > Arthropoda > Insecta > Coleoptera > Curculionidae > Pissodes > Pissodes strobi. The sequence continues at coordinate 69,009 of MU184651.1, read as the reverse complement.
TTAGAAGAGATTAAAGAAGCAAAGTTGGCCACAAAAAAATATCTTTGCAATATAGACGTTTGAGACGGTTTGATATAATAGAAATAGGAGGTACACAACGAATAATTGCAAAATGTGATACCGACACAATATTATATTATTTGACAGTGGAAGAAATTTTCGATGTTAATGAAGGAGCTCACATATCAATTGGACATGGGGGACGTGATAGACTGCGAGTGGAAACGGGTAGGAAATATGCCAATATAACTACCAAAATCATTAATTTATCTCTCTCCATGTGTGAAGTATGCAATAGCAAAAGATAAAAAAAAGAAAGGTATCGTTTCAAAACCAATTTTACATAACGAACTAAACAGCCGCTGTCAAGTTGACCTTATTGACATGCAAAGTCAAGCTGATAGACAATATAAATTTATAATGGTCTACCAGGATCATCTCACAAAGTTTGTATTACTTCGGCCTTTAACTTCAAAACGTGCAGCAGAGGTGGCTTATAACCTAAGTGGAATGTTTTTAATATTTGGCGCTCCGTGCCTACTACATAGTGACAATGGCCGCGAATTTACAAATAATGTTATAGAAGAATTTAAGACATTCTGGCCAGAACTCAAAATCGTCCACGGGAAGCCGCGACATAGCCAAAGTCAAGGCTCGGTAGAAAGAGCCAACCAGGATGTCGAAAACATGATTGCTGCGTGGATGTCTGACAATAATTGCGTTTAATGGGCAGAGGGTCTTTCGTACATGCAATTTATGAAAAATCTTGCTTTTCATTCGGGCATTAAACAAAGTCCATACAAAGCGATGTTTGGCATAGACCCAGAGTTGGATTAGCCACCTCCTCCTTACCTTCGGATATAATTAAAACACTAGAAGGCGAAGAAGATTTGGAACGTGTCATACATAGCTGAAGTAGAAGGAAAAGATGAATTGGAAAGTGAACGTTCAAACATGGAATCAGTTATCCCACCAAGTGAATTAGATTTACAGAACCAGAGCTAACTATGCATCAATTGCAATTTTATCTTGCCTTCTTCAACTAACGACGACGGCTACTGCTTCAACTGTAAATCAGAAGACAATATCAGATTGGCAAGAGCCGAAGCAAGTGATGGACTCATAGCACAAGCAAAGAAGATGAAAACAGTGTCTGAAAAAACACACCCTCCCAATATTGGGGATAATGTCACAATACCAATTCCTGACGTTGATAAACCCAAAGGTTCATTTCGTAATGTTATAGCTGTAGTGTTATTAAAAACGGATGATAATATGTATCAGTTAGGTACACGAGATGGTGTCATTGACCATCTATATTATACAAGGGCAGAATTTGATATTTGCAAACAGTCATTCTTAAAAGTCGATGAAGTGGACAAGACTAAACAAGTTTCGTTAAGACAGGCAGCTGCATCTTCCGTAACAGGTTCCACTCAAGGGTTTTCAATGTGTAAATGTACAACGAAATGTGTAACTAATTTATGCAAATGCAAAAAATATAAACATTTGTGCAATTCAAAATGCCACAATAGTGGTCCATGTAATAATAAGTAGATTTTCTACGCTTTATATATTTTTTAATGTTATTTCTTATGTATTAGACAGTTACTG
>MU184651.1:27249-52395 GCA_016904865.1 Pissodes strobi | reverse complement strand
TCGGAAGTATTCGGATTTTTTTAACTTTTAAGGTGGCATTTTAATCAGCATCAAATTGCGCAACTTTGCCTCCATTTAACCGACCTCGTATATCGTCTAGTTTCCGAGATCCCAATGATGAGGCTCGAATTTGGGACACCCTGTACATAGATAAGTATATATATGCATACATGCATATAAGCGTTTAGTGTCATACCTGTGGACATAATTATGTGCCTTGCATACGTATTAATAAACGTATACGAAAAATGTTAAGTCTTACTTATAACGTAGGGGAGACTAGGGTATAACGATCCGTCGAGGTGAAGGTATCTCCCGGTTTACCTTGATATCAGTAACGCCGCGCCGTAACGCCATAACTCTTTTCTAGCGCCTCCGCGCAGTAATGGACGACCACTTTTAAACAGTTCACTTGGAATGCTTCGCGGATATTTCAATTGCCGATATGTCCCTTAAACGTAGGGTAAGAAACAAAAACGTAATTGCTAAGGAAAGCATTAAACAGTTAGGTGGCAAGACAAAATTTTCGGCAGATCAAGGAACGAGCTAATAAACCATATTCTAGACCTCGAAACTGATCTACGACGCCTAGCCTTCCAATTAGGAGAAAAAATAACGTTTCCCGCTCAAAATAGATGGCCGGATGATTGGCTCGCAGGATTTAAAAAAAAGGCATTTAGAAATAGCCTTACGAATCTCAGAAGCAACTTCTGCAGAACGTGCCAGGGTTTTAATAAACAATTAGTCGCTAAGTTCTTTGATCTCGTGAAAGGCATAACGTTGCATTAAAAATTCAACGTTACTGTCCACATAATTTTTAACGTCAACGACACATCTGTGTCTACAATTCCTGGCAGAAATTCGAAAATATTTGGAAAAGAGGGAAACAAGTTGCTCGATGGTAAGACATTAAACATAATAATCGAGACATACATTCGAATAAGGAACACGGTAAGTAGATTGGTCGGTATAAACAATTAATTTTTAAATCATTTATCACCACACACTTTATAATTAACCACTTTTATTAGTGGACTGTATCAAAATAGGTTGGTGGGGTTTTATTCGTAGGGTGTGAATTGAAACACGTACTATATTTTGAGGTATTAAGTACTTGCCCAAAGGGGAGTGTCAGGCACTGCAGTGACTTGCACATTAGCAAAAGGGATTTTTGTACATCCCATGATCATTTTTTGCAGAAAAAGAACGGCGGAAATGATAGATGAAGCCCACCCTAGATCTATCTTTGGTTGTATTGATTCTGGCTGGATAAAATTGGATTTGTTCGAGCAATGGTATCACCATTTTTTAACTTTACAAAGCCGACTAAAAAAGAACCTATGCTGCTAATTTTAGATGGACATTTAACTCCTACTAAAACTCTAAACGTCGTGAAAAACCTTTAATATTATGTGCCCCTCCATATACAACACATAGGTTGCAATCCTTATATTTTGGAATCATGTACCCACTAAGTGCATATATGAATCAATCTTTGGAAAAATGGATGAATAATAATCCAGGCCGGACAGTAACAACGTTTCAAATATTCAAATATTTTTCCAGAAGCATATCTGTAGGCAACACTGTTAAGCCATGCAATAAATAGTTTAAAAAAACTGGATTGCCATTTAATCCCGATATATTTCCGGATGCAGAATTCGCTGCCGTAGAGGCAATCGATGAGCTCTACGAACGTGGTCAGGAAGCATTAGAAACCATTTAAGAAAACTTGGAAACCTTTGGAAAGGGTCCATCGTCCATCTACTCTTTCAGGACTAAGCACATGGCCGAATGCAGCTTCTATTATAGAAAATGTATTAGGCCAAGAAGAAAATGAAGCAGAGAGTTCCATTAGTGCAAAGTTTGCTGTCTGCCATTCACTGACAAAAATTAAGGGAAAGAGTGCTGCTCAGAAAAGAAAGGCAACTGGTATGGTGCTGCTTACGAGTACCTCATACAAAAAGTTGCTTGAGGAAGAGCAAAATAATAAAACTGAAGTGGAACTAAAGAAAAAAAAGGAGTCAAGATCAATTGGAATAAAACAAATAATACAAAGAAGGTACCTTAGAAGAAAGTAGCGTATAAACGTGAGGAGCCGAATACGGAAAGCGATGAATCAGAATCGGAGTAATACAGCTTTGGTTGTGAGGAATACGTTCGTTCTTCAAAAGGCGATGGATGCGCCAGGTGTAGGAAGTGCCTAAAATGAGCCCACGACCAGTTTGCTGGAATTAACGAAAACAACTGGGATTTCACGTGTGATTTCTCTTTGACATTGGCAAATACTTACAACGCAAGAAAAATTATTTTGCTTTTAGATTTATTTAATCCAAGAATCTTCATAATGTTGATGTCTTAGGTTGCGCGTGTACCAAAAATGTGTATTGTATGTTTAGTCTTTATTTTATTTTTAGTACGAAAATGAGTTAATTTTTTTATTACTTATGAATATATGGATAGTCTTGATTTAGGTATATGTATTTTGCTACACCTTCAAAGTGTCAGGGTGGGATCATTTGACCTCTAACATTTGGGTAAAATGACCCTTCTGTAGACATTGTCTAAAACCATAATTTTACCTAAAGTGCTGTAGATTTTCTTCTATATTAAAAAGAAAAAATGTAGACAATTGAATACTGAATCTCGAGAAGTTTAATGCTTAATAGTTTTATATTTTTGAAAATATGTTGTTTTTAACTTTAGAGGGATCATTATACTCCAGTTTCGCCTATCTGTCTCCAAAACTAAAAACTCTTCTTAATGCAGTTTTCAAAATATTAGGGTTTATTTCATTGCCTTGGCTACTGGGTGTTTTTAATATTTTGCATGTTTTGTATGTATATGCGCTGGGTTCGGGTATTAAAATGGAGTTGGAGTGGAGTACGAGTGGATTTTCGTGCACGTGATCTTGGAGAGTATGGAGTCAAAATGTATAGTCGAACGATTCGGAGTTGTTGGATCTGGGAACGACAGATTAATGACGGATTCAAGACAGCTGTTTTCTGTTTTCAATTTAAATTTTTAGGAAAAGGGTTTATTAAGAGGATTCTGACACAATGTTTGCTCAATTACAATTGTATTAATGTTTTGTTACGTAGTACCTGTGACCCATCAAATATAACGGGGTTACCTGCCTCGTCTACAACAGGACAATACGGATATTTACTTATTTCCATATTTTTATAATCTTGGACTACACATGGCCACAAAATTTGTGCATATGACCCAAACAAAATTCAATTCTCAAGAAATAAGACACAAAATGAAAATCGAAAATGACACTTCTCGCTCGATTCTCAAACTACGCAGGCTCACTCCAAAATCTTCCTTCTGCGGGTGGAACTTTTGGAGTAAACTCTTTTTACCCCACTATGTAATAGTTGAACGCTGAAAGAGCTACTCCATTTGCACGAAAAGCTTTACCCGAACGGCTGGAGCATTTCAGGTATGCACGGAGTGAATGGCGTGAGCATCCCGAACGCGCCTAGGGTAGTAAACAAATAGCTACAAATTTAATAAAATATAATTTGTCCCGAAATTAGACATTTGTGTTCTTTTTTTTATTACATTTAAATTATTCTTAGCCAAAATTTAGACAGATTCAGGGATTTTTTGATACCTTCAGTTTTGTTCGAAATATGACTTTCAAGATAAATGGAACTCTTAAGTAAGCATTACTTAAATGGCGTCATAACCTTACATTTTAAATCAACAATATACAGAATGCTCGAAAAATCGCAAAATGAGAGAAAGTATGGCGATTTGCAAAAATTAGGTTTGGTTTATTAATATTTTATTTTTTAATCACCCTCCGTTTATTGCAGATTTGAATTTTAAAAGTGTAGAGTTATGTCTATGATGACGATATGATTAGTTCCTGCCTAATAAGTAATAAAGTTACCTTTTATTTTTAAAAGGGCATATTTTGGACAAAACTGAAGGCATCAATAAATCCCCGAATTTGTTTTTTGAATTTTGACTAAGAATCATCTTAAATGTAACAAGCAACAATATTTTTTTCCGCACAGTTAAAATGTTATACAATTTATAGATATTTGGTTACTACCCTGTACTGATAAATTATACACAATATTAAAAACACCCGATAGCCTAGTAGATACTCCATGAAATGTGCCGTAACATTTTGAAAACCAGTAGTCTCCTTCTACATTCATAAATAATTTAATCGTTATTAAGTTATTTATCAAACCATGGTTTATAATAGGTATATAAGTATAAACAAAGTTTGTTTCTGCATATACGAGAGTCAAGAGTCAAGCTGATAATGATAGTGATAAAACAAAAGTAACGAGAGCATTTTCGAATGATGATTTTTACGATTTTAAAATACGCTTAAGCGCTGAACAGGCACTTTCTTTGGCCACTATATTTGCCGCTGGTATAAAGGAATTTGAACGCGAAAGGAATTCTGTTCAGTATCAAAAACGAGAAGAGCGTTCTCCGGCCGTTTCCAAAAAAAAACATTGCTGACAATAAATCTACTTATGCTATAATAGTGCATCAAGTGATTGAATCTTCAGCTGTCAACAGTCATACACGATCACATGCATTTAAAAAGGTTTTCTCGTTTTGTGCCACATCACTTTTCTCACTTCTACAAATCAGAGCTGGTAAGAATTTGCCATGCAACTTTAAATTTCTTGAAGAATAACGGACACCAAATTTTGTCTGGAGACAAAACATTCCAGGTTTTCAACGCACCAAACCAAGAGACTAAAAATCAGCGTCAAATGACAGTTAACAATTAAATGATGCATTAAAATATGTTTGCTTGAAGTGTTAAGTAGAGTTTCTGAAAAGGGGAAAATACATTTTCGAAGCAGAATGTTTTCATCTGAGAAAGTAATTGATACCGCAGTTCCCGATAATTTTGAAGATAGCCCGAAGGAAAATGGATTTGAGAGTTTTTGAGAAGTGGAAAGTGTATTATTGCCGAAGAAAATTTCTTTGAGAATATTTATAGAAAAGTCTTAAAAAATAACAGTTTTTTATTCTCAGCTTGACTCTCGTACTATCACTCTCGCCCTTAGTATTTACCTTTTCTATGGAATTCGGCATTAAATGTGGATTTCTAGCTACTACTAGTTCTAATCTGTCACCTGCGGAGGCTATTAATGGAACTGTTAAACAGCAATCAAAATCCACAGTTTTCGTGTCATTAACCTGAAAATAAATTGAAATAATAGGTATATATTTAAATTTATTGGTAGTTATTGATAACAAAAATGCATGAATCATATTACATGAATTCTAAAAATGCACAGGCACAACATACAAAATTTAACTAAAAATTGTGCACAAAATATTTTGTAGAAAAAACATCGGAGTAAAAACTTTTGAACCGAAAATTATTTTAATGAAATTCTTTTGAATGAAAAAATCCTCGAAACATAGAGGCGCCTACAAGAGCTAAAAAATCCAAACAAAAATGACATTATTCAATTGCCCTGTAATATGGGTATTAAACAGTTTCAGGAAAAGTGAGCTATTATAGAAAATTAATGGAAATGCTGTCTTTGAAGTGCAGATAGCAAAGGACCTTTGGATGTAGGTGTTCTTTTAACAGCTGCAAAAAAGTATTTTTATCAACGCAATTTTCAGTGTTTTTACAACTGTCTAGTTGTCCCCGAATTCAATAATGTATGACAAGTTTAAGCATATACCTTCTAAATTCTAAGGGTCACTACTTTGAACTACGATTAGTCACTGCAAAATTAATCAGTGCTTTCAATATCACACATCTGTTAATATCATACTTACACTGACTTATTCAAAACACTTATTAATTTAACGACTGTTTAAAGCCACTAAGCAAAGTTTAAAGAAGTGGGCTTTAATATGCTAAACCTGATAGTGGATAGGGTTAAATTATATTTCTATAGGTTCAAAGTTAGTTAAGCACAAACCAAACCCTCAAGTTCCCATCTAAGTTTTGAAACAATGTGTCGGAAGACGAAGTTACACAGAGATTTATATGAATACCATTATCAGTGACAATTAACAAAATTTTAAAAATAATTTATTAGATTTAAATCCGCTTAAAATTATCCAGTTTTGAATACGTATGGACCTTTGTTCCGCCATTAGCCTCAAACATGTGTGTAGTCTGGAAATAATCGTCCTCCGAGTAATGCTTCGACTGATTTAGGCGAGTGAGAAGCACTAGCACCAGTTATTCTATCCTTCCTTATCAGCACCGAAATTGAATGGGGAATGAAATATAAGGAAAAACGATTGCTTCTAAAACTGATCCAAATTGCCCAAAAGAAGGATATCGATCGATCGATCTTTGAATAAAGCAAATCCAAGGGATCATTTAAACCGTTATTTATTTTCTCAGAAATTCATATGTTTATTAATTTTTGAGACTCTGGGTCTCTTTCAATTTGCAGTGTAAACGTGAATTCGCATTATTATTTATAAAAGAGTCAAGTTAATAAAATCACTGACCAGTGAACCTATAGAAAATTGTTCCATGACGGTCCCTGGGTTAAGGTGTGTCACTACAGTTTGCAGAAATATCATTCCGATCGAGTACTAACTAGTATGTACCTCCGTGTATATTTTACTGTGATATTCACAAATAATGTGCAAGTTATTTTATTGCCAAATGTCCTCACCTGTATTATTCTATCGTAAGGTCTTAATAGTCCCACTATATCAGCAGGCCCACCTTTTCTTATTCTGTTGATATACACTCCCTTCACATAGAGACCATCGCTCACACTAAATCCATAATCATCATAAATAGAGTCCTAAAATCATAGGTTACATTAGCAGCATTTCAATTCAATGTTACAGATAATGCTTACCTTATATAACGTAACATGATATATTTCTTTCTCTAATATATTTTCTGTGCTCGAGGATCCAAGTAGCCGCTCAATAGTTCCACTAGAATGATTGTAGTGTCTGAAAATAAACAAATACATAAGCATAGAAAATACCTACGTGTATATTGCAGGTTTGTGTGCCTGTCTTGTAAAATAAAAAAAGGCAAAATTCTATTTTTATTTATTTATATTTTAATTGCTGGTTGGTGGCTTAAGCCTTGTTTTTTATCCTTTGCTTTTTCCTTAATACCTCAACGTAAATTATTTTCAGTTTAACTTAAGGCAGTTCTAAAGATGGTTATTATCATAACTGACTATTTGAATATCGAGCTAGATTATATATTTTCGATTTCACGAGTGTTCGTATTGGAACTAAAATATTGCTAGTTGATATTACGTCCTAGTGGACTCATGAAGTGTAAATGGAACATAATCGTTTGTAAAATTTAAGAAACACATAATTCTATTTTCTTTTATTTATATTTTATTTGTTGGTTAGTGGTATAAGACTGTTTTTTTCCCTTAATATCCTAACGTAGATTATTTTCACTTTAACTTAAGGCAGTCTTAAAGATGGTTATTATCATCTGACTATTTGAATATCGAACTATATTATATATTTTCGATTTCACGAGTGCTCTAACGTATTGTAACTAAAATATTGCTAGTTGATATTACGTTCTAGTGGACTCATGAAGTGTGAACATAATCAAGCTTTGGGTAGTTTAAGAACTAATTATTTATCGTTTATTTTTTATTAACTTTTCTTCAGGTTCTCTGTTAAGTGATATATTTATTTACGATTTATTTTCATTTACTTTACTACAGGTAATTTTTGGTAACCGTACTTGTTGCCTGATAAGTGGTTTATTCTACTTATTACGATAAGTTAACGTAAGTTTCCTTCTATTTAATCTGTCGGTTTCGCGATTAATTGGCATATTTGTTTATCGTCTTGCTTATTGCACAAATTTTTTGAATATGAAAATATCACTTATTTTGTGCAATCATATCTCCTGTTATAATCTAGACAAGAATGTTACTTTTTTCAAATGTTACAAGAAATTAAAAAATGAGGGAAAAACCTTTCGCCTATCCTTTTGTTGATCAGGTTAAGTAGTCGGGAATAGCAGTACTACTAACTTTCGCGGGACTATTAACTTATTCAAACAAAGTGTATAAAAATATTTTGAAACGCTGATGATGTGATGTGTTGAAAATATATTTCATAATCTGTTATTGTACGATGGGCCGTTATTTTCAGAACACGTCTTAAAACATTCTTTGTGAGTAGTTATTCTATTTCTATTTGTATAAATGGAAAATATGATTGTTGTTTCTACCGAGTGATCATTCTGTTGTGTATATCGAATTATGGGGAGCATCCTGGGCATTGTTTTCTGTTCGACAATCAATTTCAACAATAAAATTATTGTATTTATATAAATGCATAATTTCCCAGGGTTTAATGCAGTTTCCAAATTAAAAATTACCACCCAGTACTGCAAGACATATTAGTCAGCGGATCCACCATTTCATAAAAACTCTCTGTTTTAAGAACATATTTTTTTATTTTATGTGGGTTTACCTGTCGATTTTACTGTTTTAACAATATAGTTCAATGTCAGAAGAGAGAGAGAAAAAAAATATAAAAACCTGTTAATATTCTTTATTTTCTTTTATAATGTGATCACATAATGTCTCATTTATTTAAAATATCGGTCTTCTCATTCTTCTCAACACATACTTCGAATTTCTGTTACCAAATTACTAAAAAGCAAGAAAATAAATATATAATTAGGTATATGACTGTACATTAGCGGTATCTTACTATCAATTCATTTAATAACAAAAATAAGAATTAAAATATGCTGTAAGGTATAGTTTTGCTACCTTTTATATTAAATTTACATTATTTACCAATTCGTTCGCTGGTAATTATTTCTTCTTCCTAATAGTTTAGCTGTTGATTGAGTTAGCGGAAAGTATGCGCCGGAAAACCGAGGTTTAACCCTGAGCCTGGAGCCTCGGTACCGAAACTCGAAAACTCCGGGTGAAAATCGGGGAGGTTACAACTGGCAACCCTATTTCATACTCAAAAGAAGCGGTCAAATTATGATATCTTTCCTTGGTATTTTGCATGCGTTGCGTAGCAAACAGTATTTTTACTATAACTCCCTAGGGATGGGGAGCTCCATACAATTCCTACTCAAGGAATGGAAATATAACATTTATTTTCCAAACACTATCATCTTGGTACGATATTGGAAAATTCATACTTAGTTGTATAAATTTGGAATAGGAAGCTAGATTTCATTCTTTTTTCAAATATCCATCGTGATAAAGTGTTGCTGCCATTTATCGAAAATTTTTGAAGTTAAAACTTCTCTTGGCGCGTTCAGCAAACTTTACTGGATAGTAAATAAGACTGAGCCATGTATGCGCGTATCGCTCAAAGTTGTCTACGCAAACGCATGCAATGTTCAAAGCTGTCTACGTTCGGCTATTTAATGCTCGTTTGGGTAATTTTTAGGTATTGTCACGAGTAGTGACCATCTGTATGTTTTTGGGTTACCCTATGCAACTAACTTGCCGCAGCTACGTTTTTTCCGTATGAGCCATAGCCGACCGAGAAGATTCCTCACAGTTCTGTTATTCGAAGTTACAGAGAAGGCTCGCTTCGTCCGGAACATTCCCGATATATTTTCGACTGGATATAAATAGCGGGCAGAACGGGCATTGCAGTTAGTTAATCATTGTAGATTTATTAGTTGTAGAGTTATAAGAGTAGTTAAGTGTGTTTAATTGTATACAGTGACAGATAATAAAGAGAGTATAATTTTAAGATAGTGAAAAGTTATGCTTTTATCAGAACCCACGGGAAAAACGTAATAATATTATCATTTCCTGGAAAATTGATGCCAGTGACAATTGGCACACCGACGGGGCCGCCGACGGTCAATTGTTTTCGGCGATCCGATTTTCCGTTTCCAAATTATTATGTCAAAGTTACGATTTTTTGCTTTGATACACGGATAACTATCGAAAAAATTAGCGCCGAAAACGTAGCGAATATGGAAAAGACCTCTACTTCGAAAATGTCGGAAAAATTGACTTTTTAGGGAAAATGTAAATACATCGATTTATAGGCCAAGAAAATAAAAATTTAAATTTTTTCCTGCAAAATATTTTTTTTATATATGGAAAAGCTGATCATTTGAAGATAATCTACGCGAAAAACCGTACAAGAGGCCACTTTACAAATGGTAACGGCTTTTATTCAGAGTGAGCTAGTTGAATTTAAACTTTTTGCCATTTCGAGTTTTGACACTATATATCAAGAGATATCAGGCATCTACAGTCTTATTTAGATTACCCTATATAGCTTCTCACCCTCTGTAATATATTAATTCGAATAACCGTCTATCTATCTACCAAATGCCAAATCAACTACTTCAAAAATCATGCATCCTATATTGGCTTTTGACGCACGCATTTTCATCGGCGGCTTAGCTCAGAGGGTCGAGCGTTCGCTTAGCATGCGAGAGGTATATACCGGGATCGATGCCCGGTGACTAAAAAACTTTTAAATTCTTTTTTTATTTAGGTTTTAATACCGCTTTGTTGAAGTTTTCCCTTTTGTCGTGTTGTCTTAAGCACACGTCTATATTTGGATTCGTCCCTATCGCCAATAGTTTTAAATATACACAGTTTTCCTAAATTATTAAATTGTTTGTTTTTTACTCGTTTTACTTCTTCAATTTTAAATTTTATAAATTTCCTTCAGAACAGTATTTATTTATAAGAAAAGAAATACGTTAAGAATTTTTGACTGTATTCAGGGTGCAACAAAATGTATACGAAATTTAATGGACCCTTTTCAATTAAATTTTATTTTTGTCAAGTATTGAATAATCTTCGTTTATACAGATTTTGTTCTTTTTATTATTAACGATAAATACGCGAAGCACTGGGTGAGAGAGGGAAAGAATAAATATTTTATGTTCTATACTTTGAGTTGGTTTGGTACTTAGTGTAAAGAAGAAGGTACAAGATAGAATCTATCTAAAATAATATCTATCAAGTTTATTACAATCATTTAATCATTACATGGTATTGAAAACAGCATTAAAATTATGTTATAAAAATGTCTGTTGAATGTAATAATGAGGAGTAACTTGGTCCCCCCTGCCTCTTAAAATCTTACATTTTATACAAGTATTATTGATGCGTTTTTAAACAATGAGATTGCTTTATTTAGATAGTCTAGATTTTAAGAGGTGCCTTAATGCTCCTCCATAAGATCCCGAACATTTTTTATTAGATTTAAATCAGGCACGTGCAATGCATATCAGGCCCTTTTTTCAATTCAGATACCCAGAATTACATATCGTAGTAAAAAACAGGATTTACTTATGTTAAATATCAATGATTTATACGATGTTTTTAAATTATTTTCTGAATCAAATTAATTCTCAAACATTCAATATCACATTCATCTATTGATTGATGATTTGTCTTTATCAAACAGTTCCAATCAACGGGACAACGGGATAATCTTTTGATGTTATTTTAATTTTTTCAAAAACCCCTATTTTAATTATTATCCCCAATGAATACAACGAAACCAAATGCTTGAAGTTTTTAATTTTTCTGGATCAAACGACAACTACCTAACACCTTATGTATTGTACGTCTGATACTCTAATAAATTGAACATAAAGCAATTTATGACAATATGATCACATAAAGATTAATTTACTTACATCATTGTGTTTCCAAAATTATAGTTGGGCAGCGGCAAGGGACTTGGACAAAACATCTCTTCGGTATCAGAGTAGTACTGAAGTTCAGAATTTCTTTTCCTAGTTTTTGTTAGAGTTAGATCTTTATCATGATCATGAATCTGATCTTGATAGGAGAGAGGCTCGCTCAGAACACTTTCTATATCCTTAAGTTCTACAAAATTCAAATTATTTAGCTGAAGATTTTTTAAATAATGAAATATTATATGTAGTCTTATTTCTAATGAGCCGCACAAAATATTTAGTGCTTGGCATAAATACGTTTTTAAATATTTTCATAGATTTTTCTTTTACGATCTTTAAAACACAAATCTTTTTTTTGGAAGACAACTTCCAATTGCTTTTGTTAATTATGGAATTGCGAGCTTTTCTTTGAGACCACTTTTTACAAGCTTGGTGCTCACTCAATGCTATCCTTTATAAAATTTAAGTAAGTTTTAAATGATGCGGTTTGTTCAAACGGCAATTATAAATTGACGATTATCAGATGACTCCATTAAAAAAACCGCTGCTATTGGCAAAAATGAACAGCATGGCCGGAACTACGCATATACTCCCTATGATTCATCCTATGGGCTCGTACCACAAAGAATCCAGGGTTTTGTTTTAGTAAATAAATTGTATAGAAGTTTGCCCAAAGTTACAGTACTAATCCATATCATTAGATTCAACTCCAGACGTAGGTGTTGTTAATAAGCTTACTTTGATTTTTGGATATTTAGAAGAACACAATACATGTCTGTTAAAAGATTTATAATATTCATGCCTCACCAGAGCCACAAACCTAAAGATATGTTTCAAGGATTGAGCATGAGAACGGCCGTGGTCAATCTTATCACAACGCTTCTTTAATGAGCGGATAGTACAATGTCTTTCAAGCCCTTGCAAAAAATAAATTAGCAGTATGAGTACCTTGCGTTGCATTCACTCATTTTTGCAGTGCAGGCTGCTGCCGGGTGCTGTGTGAGTGCTGGAAGTTTCTTTTTCTACTTCCGTGCGTAAAGTACTCACTTTACGCACTCTCTAAAGTTCGTAAAATTGGCCTTTTTAATTTGCAGTGCGTAAAATAAGTTATTTTACACATTAGTGCTTAAGTAAATCTGACATATTTTTGACATTTAGGGCAGTGCGTAAAATAATATATTTTACGCACTAGTGCCTAAAATAATTTATTACACGTGCGTAAGGTAATTTAATAATATTTTTGTTTGTTCATATATTTTTGGATAGTAGAAAAAATTTCGTATGCTACTCATGTGTAAAGTACCCTTTTCTATGAAGATATTACAAGTAGCTTTAATAGTACGAAGCGTATGTATAAACTAATTAGCCATTAAGTCATTAAGATGGCATTGCCGTTTTAGTTAGCTTGTTTGGAAAAATTGTATATTGTAATGTTCATTTATTTTAATTTGTATCATATCATGAATTCATTAATTTCTGACTGCTGTTTAGGGACGGCCGGCATACATAAATGTTCGATAATTCAATAATAGACTTTCAACGTTTATTTGTAAGTTTTTAATTGGATAATTGCTGAAAATGCGGTTTTTTGCTTAGCGGTGCTAGATCATAATATCTGGATGGAGTTAGCGGGTTTTAAATTAAAAATGAAATTTAGGAGGTTTTAAGTGGGAAACGAAAAATAATTAAAAAGTAAAAAAAAATGGATATACCGTAATTTTTGTTCTATAGTACACCTTAGCTTTTATTGTAACTTGATTTTGACATTAACTACAGAATTTACTATACCAAGATTATGTTACAAAATGTTTTATATGAAAGGCTCGTTATTAATAAAATGGTGCTTTTTCGATTTATTCATTAGTTAAGACGAATATGTTACCGGGATCAGTCGTTAGTCGATATCTTTTATTGTTTTAATTCCGTTATTTTTAATAAAATGTATTCAAATAAGTTTTATTATTACAGTCGGAAAATTGGTAATTTGGCGCAGAAATAATTGTCAAGCCAGTAACGAATAAAAAAAATATAAAGGCCATGCTTTGACTGCTTATTTCGGAGATTTCGGAGAGCAAATACTTATAACAACTTTTTTTAATATCTCATAAACGGGCCGAGATATCTTTACTTCCATTTTTCACCTAGTGCGTCGTTTAAAAGAAACACGCAATTTTGAGGTATTTTCGAAGAGAAATTTCATAAAAGTAGTCAAACAGGGAAAATGGCTTTTTATTAAATTGTAAGTAGATAGTTCTGTAACAGAAGTAAAACATTTTATACCCTGTATCTTAGATACAAAGCCGTCAAGGTACCAGCTTTATACGTGCTTTGCTTCGTAGAATAACTTGAGTAATCACAGTTTGAAATATGGTGATGCAAATATGCAATTAGGTTACACCTTGTATAATAATTATTATTACAATTGAACTATTAACAAATTTAAATTTGAAAGGTACCTGAAGTATTTTCGTTCTGAGTATCTCCAGTATTGCTGCTGTCCCAACTATGGATGGCACTATCCACACTCATAAGTCCTGGACTTGAATAACTACATCTAGGTTCCTCTAATACTGTCGGATCTATAAAGTTAAACATAATGGCTTAATAATACTGACATTACTATTTAGAGGGCTAGAATTGTTTCATTATTATAAGTTTGCTTTCAGTGTTAGTTAGGCATTTAACGTATTAGAACATTTTAATGATAATAAAAAATGGAGGTTGCCTTAAATATTTTTAGAAGTCGGGTATTATTGTTTATATTATATGCAATGCAAACGTCATACGCATTTTTCATTGAAAAGGCGAAAGTTACTGACTAAAACAAATTTTTTATAGTGCGTGCAATGGTTTTACTTTAGAAAAATTAAAGATTGAAAATAAACTGAGCAACAATTAACACATTAAAAGCGCCAGTTTAACGTAATTTCAAACTCTTCTGCTGTTATTACAACACAACAGGCTGAAAAAGCGCTATTTTGGAGTAGTAAACCCAAACGTTTTGGTTGCAAGGGAAATGTTTTATACCCTCGTAGGATTTGGCTTTAAAATAATTTCTGGTTTGGAACAAAACATTTTTGAAGTGAAAGCTGATTTTGGCACGTTCAGCACAATTTTTCCTGGATAGTGAAGCTGGCATCTTCGGCTATTTAACACTCATTTGGTCATTTTTAGATATTCAACATATTTATCGAAAACGGCTGCGAGTGGAAAGGACCCCGCACAATTTTAATGGGATTTTAAAGAATGACGGAATATGATGAAATTTTAGTATGTTGTAGCTCATGACCTCCTGATGAAAATGTCCCATGGGTCCAAAACGATCCTATGACTGGTTCCTTGAAAAACACAAATAAATTAATTTTTATCTTAAATGGCTGTGTTAGATGTCACGCGATAATTTTTATGTAAAAAAAGTCTATTCGGAGATATACCGTTGACCGCAATTTGCATTTTAAGACATTTTACAATACCTTTTAAACTTTTTCTACCTTTCTAACCTTCTAAATTGCTTAGCCTATTATACGGATCTGACCGGCAGGAATACTATAGGAATTTAAATTTATTAGGACCACAACATTTCTATTTGTTATTTGTTGACGGAACTCTTTTTTCCCTTGAGGTTGATGGTATAGGACATATACTGTCCAGCATTTTTTCAGGAGTTTCCGATTCCTCTTCATTTGGAATACCTAAAGTTGTTGATAAAACAAAAGCATCGTTGCCGGACAAAGTAATTTTAATTTTTCCAGGATTTTCGCAAACAGTGGGATCATTACTTTCTTCAGAGAGATATGCATAGTGTGAAATTGCGTGGCCTTTGGGATTCAAATGGTAAGTTCCCGTGGGGACCGTTTTGTACCGATTTGGACCATGCGTCTCCCAATAAATTTCCAAATTGTAACCTGTTGAGATAGCTCTGGTTGGATTTGCTCGAATAAATGTGTTGCATGCGGAGTAGTAATATGAATAGGAGTTCAGTGCTTTAAAGAAAGCTCGTTCTAGGGGCTGTAAAACTGAGTCGTGTCAAGGGAAAAAGTACAAAAGCGAATATGAATATGGAATTGCCCCCAGGTGCTATAATTGTCATGTCGGCAAAATTGGCATACGTTAACGCCTCAATTTTTCTTTTTTGGTTAGAGATTCAGTTTATTCCTAGAAAGCCTGAGGGACTGTAGTACGACTCAGTTTTACAGCCCCTAGAGCGAGCTTTCTTTAAAGCACTGAACTCCTATTCCTATTACTACGTTTATTTGAGCAAATCCAACCAGAGCTATCAACAGGTTACAATTTGGAAATTTATTGGAAGACGCATGGTCCTGGAAAAATGCTGGACAGTATATGTCCTGTACCATCAACCTTAAGGGAAAAAAGAGTTCCGTCAACAAATAACAAATAGAAATATTGTGGTCCTAATACATTTAAATTCCTAAAGTATTCCGGCCGGTCAGATCCGTATAATAGGCTAAGCAATTTAGAAGGTTAGAAAGGTAGAAAAAGTTTAAAAGGTATTGTAAAATGTCTTAAAATGCAAATTGCGGTCAACGGTATATCTCTGAATAGACTATACAGGGGGTACTAAAGCAGGATCTTAGTGCATTTCACCGAAGGTTCCAAACCAGCGGCGGATCTAGGGACGCGTGGACCTCAGGGCAAAAGATATTTATGGGCCCTTACCCCTTGTATATTTTAAAACTAAGTTAAGGCATCGTGGGGCCCTTCTGCCCCTTTGGCCCCAGGGCGGCGCACCGAACTGCCCGGTGATATATAGTACAGGGGGTACTCGAAAAGTATATGTATTTTTATTTGCTTTTATACGTTTTAAAAAGTGACAAAAGCCAATCTTAGCTTGCGAAAACCATAAAATATATATTTTTTCCCATTAAGTAATTATTTATATACCAGCAAAAAGTGGTATGTATGTACAATGTTATTTAAATATTGAACATTTTAAATAATTACTGGTAAGATATTTTCTTCGAGATTTCCAACATCTTCGACACACTTTAGAGCATTATTGCTTGGATATTTAACTATATCTTGATGTCGAGCAGAACTTAAATGCCAAATAATACTTGCAATGTGCCAGCACATACCTACCACTCGTGCTCCGGTTGCACAAGTATAGTAGTACCCCTTTATTTCGTTGCGTGCATTGTTGTATTTCACAAATAGTTGATATTTTGTTGCATTTTTGTGTCTGGAAAGAATCCTGACTCTTATTAAATTATTTATGTTTAGCTCTGTATCTATTTGCATAAGATGACCCCTATGTTCTCCAATATTGTCATGTATATATATGAGGGTGACATCTTTAATTGAAACACTCCAAATGTAAGGTGTCGTAAGTCTGCAAGATCTAATTTGGGAAATTCCAATGGATCGTTTTCTAGTTCCATATATGTCCCTGGCATAGGACATTTAAATGACCAAGACTTGCTTCTTTCTCCATTGCTAAATGGTATAAAATCTATTGAAAAGCCCATAATATTAAAAGGCAGAGAACTGAAACTTTTTATGGGCTCTTTAAGACAGCAAGCTGCCGACAACTCTAAAATGGAAAATGATGAAAATTTTACTGATCAGGATTTTAAGTCACTAACATCTTTGACACGAGAACAATTTCGCGATCTTTATCATAATTATTGCGTTGGTCCAGTTGTGGTATATGAAAAGATTATATATATTTCCAAAAAAGATTTAATTTGCTTTTTATCCAAAATCCTCCAAGGTCTGTCGGACGAATTTTTATGCGCCATTTTTCAATATTCTACCAGGCTACCAGCTTAGTAATAACGAAAGCAACAGAATGTTTAAAGCAACATTTTGTAAAACAAAATCTTGGTTACGCCCATTTAACTCGCGACGAATATATTACATATCATATATCACCATTTGTTAACCAGTTATATATTCCTGAGCCCAACATTCCCAAAGCAATTGCCTATACTGATGCAACTTATTTGGAAATTCAAAAGAGCAAAAACTTTAAAGCACTCAGAAAATCGTTTTCGTTTCATAAAAAATATCATCTTTTAAAGGCTGTTTTGATAGTGGCTCCAGATGGATATATTTTGGCCGCGCATGGTCCCTATTTTTGTGACTCGTCATACAATGATGCAAATATTTTAATCCACCAATATGAAGATGACCTCAACCAATTGAGAAATTATATTCAGGAAAATTACATTTTTATTTTAGACAGAGGATACAGAGATTGTGTGAAATTTCTAAATGCTTTGGGAATAAACGCAGAACGGCCTCCATTTTTAGGACGAAGATCCCAACTTACAACGGCCGAGGCAAACCAAGCGAGACTTATAACTAAAACACGTTGAATTATAGAATCGAAAAACGGCCACATTAAGCCGGTATCAAAATTTTCAAGAGATGTCATACCAAATACACACATTCCTCACGTCGCAGATTTTTTTTTAATTATTTGTGCATTGCTTAATAGGTATCATCCTTTAATCAACATGGCTGATGCTACTGTTGAACTAGCTAATGAAATGCGTCAAAAAGCGCAAGAGCCGAATCACATACAACATTTTATCGTTGACTGAACGATTTTATTGAAGAAAATGCTTTAATTAGATTATGGCAGGAACTAGAAAATGATCCATTGGAATTTCCCATATTAGATCTTGCAGACTTACGACACCTTATATTTGAAGTGTTTCAGTTAAAGATGTCAACCTCATATATACAGGACAATATTGGAGATACAGGGGTCATCTGCATGCAAATAGATACAGGGCTAAACATAAATAATTTAATAAGAGTCAGGATTTTTCCAGACACAAAAATGCAACAAAATATGAACTATTTGTTAAATACAACAATACGCGCAACGAAATAAAGGGGTACAGTGGTAGGTATGTGCTGCCACATTGCAAGTGTTATTTGCTATTTAAGTTATGCTCGACATCAAGATGTAGTTCAATATCCAAGCAATAATGCTCTAGAGTGTCTCGAAGATATTGGAAATCTCGAAGAAAATATCTTACCAGAAATGATTTAAAAAGTTTAATTTTTAAATAACATTGTACATACATACCACTTTTTGTTAGTATTTAAATAATTACTTAATTAGAAAATATATATTTTTTATGGTTATGGTAAGGTTGGCTTTAGTCAGTTTTAGAAAGTATAAAAACAAATAAAAATACTCATATACTTTTTGAGTATCCCCTGTACTATGTTGGGTTTGGAACCTTCGGCAAAATGCACTAAAACCCCGTTTTAGTACCCCCTGTACATAAAAATTATCGCGTGACATCTAACACAGCCACTTAAGATAAAAATTAATTTATTAGTGTTTTCCAAGGAACCCCTACCCGCCACTGTATCTCGGAAACCAGTCATAGGATGGTTTTGGGCCCATGCCCATGGGACTTTTTCATCAGGAGGCCAAGAACTACAACATACTAAAATTTCATCAAATTCCGTCATTCTTTAAAATCCCATTAAAAGTGTGCGGGGTCCTTTAAGATTTCGCACATTTTTTTTTGCACACTTGGAACAGCCGACGCGACGTTCAATAATTGTATTTTGCGTTTCGAATTATTACGTCAAAAGTGCGATTTTTCAAAATTTTGGTTAATACATGACAACTACTGAAAAAATTAATTAATCTTGATGAGTTTTTTTGGATACATTCTTTTTGGCGGTCGTCTGACCCCTGTTGAAATTGGCGAGATTCGGGAAATGGCGAGTAATTTTTTCGACATGTATATTTTTAACCTTGGAAAGTTTTCGGAATTTTTGCAATATATAAGTTGGTCTAGGAAAATCTGATTTTTTGAAGAAAAGCAAGCTAAAATGATAATTTAGGATAGGTACCTGTATATTATGCAATATTTTATAATGCTTGACACGGATTTTTTGCTTTCGGGCTGGTTCATTAGTTTGGTAAACTAAAATGTCTCCTTAATATTTAGAATATAAAAGAGTGTTTCATATGAAGATTATAGAGATCACAAAGCTAAAATTTTTATATATTTCTAACATGCGCTAAAAAGTTAGAAGTATAATAAATTAGAATATTTTAATAGCGAGAGGCGCTTCATCAAAAGCATTAGAAAACTAGCATCTTTAATATCTGCTCTATATTGTTTTTTGATAGTTTCTCTCTAAAAAAGAAATTCTAGAGGAAAGTTGTCTTGGTAATTTAAAATGGGAACCACCAAAAGGGTAAAAAATTATTATTAAATACCCTTACTTAGACCTTAGAAGTACCCATATAATATTTAATTTTTAACTGTCATGGTATTAACTTGCATACCTATTTAAATGTTTAATCATACATTTAGTTCGGAGGAGTAGAGCCAGCAGCGCTGGTTGGTTGGGTGAACAGTGCTCTGGAGAGACGAGTATTAGTGCTGCCACTGAAACCATGGTCTGAACATCGAGGTTAGTGGCGGATAACACCAAGGCAGTAGTAGAAAGATTGTGTGAGGAAATTGGTTTATCTGTAAATCTGATAAAAACGGAGAATTTGTTTTACAAGAAGAAGAAACCTTCCAGGTTCTTAGCTCTAAGAATGTATATGAAATCACTTATTTCTGTTAGTGAGGTGAAGTACAGTGAAGTACAGGACTCACTATCTGAATCTGATTAAATTCAACGGCTAGCCGGTCTTGCCCTCATAAATGCCATGAGAGCAACACCAACAACAGCAGATATCCTACTGGTCCTGCCACCACTTGAGGTCTCGGTGATGCAGGAAGCCATGTCTTCCATTTTGCGTTTTCGCGATAATGGTAGCGGTGAGATAGTCATACATGGAAAAATATCCTAAAAGCAGAGGGGGATAAACATTTGTTGTCATACAGAGTAGTAGCGCTTAAGGACAGACTGAGACTGAAGAGAGTATATACAGTGACCATCCCAACAAAGGGACAATGGGAACGTTCATTTATTACACCGACGGCTCACGGCTCAGATTCCCCTGGGAATCTAAATTGAGAGTGAAGTTGATATGGATGCCGAAAGGCAGCACGGGGTGGCGAGGAATGATATGGCAGATAAACTCGCTAAGCTCGGCTCTAGCACCCCATGTACAGTTCTGTGTCTTTTTCAGCTCTTTCTAGAGCCCAAGTAAATGCAGCAATCAAAAAGTGATCTGATAAGCACTGAGGAGAGGGCTACCTGCCAGGGCTCCGGAGAGGAGGATGAAAATGCTTGACCTTTGCAAGAGCGCGGTACGCCGTCTTCGGGTCGGCCATATTGCAGAACGAGGAGACTGTGTGCCTGCCATGGAGAGAGACCCTGACTTTCATTAGGAAGACTAGAGTGGACTGAAAGTGAGGTGAGTGGTTAAGAGGAGAGCCAGTGCTGTATGGGTCAATGCACTTTAGTCTCCCCTCAATCACTACTACTAGTACTTCAATTTATATCATCAATATATTATTTCCACTTTAATTTCATAAGAACATTCTTTTATCTCAAACCAGTAAAAAGATTTAAAAAGTACCAAAAAACGACTCGAGAGATGATATTTTTCTTCAACATTTCCTGTTTCAGTTACTTTTCTCCGAAAGTTGCACGAGATTGCCAACTGCCAAAAAATACGCGATCCTCTTTCACATCGTGTGGTATTCTAATTTCGCCTGGTGAGCTTTTTTGATATTATTCGTTCAAAAGTCCACACATTTCTGAATTAGTATTTTTTTAAATTTTGCAATTAGTTTTAAACTTACAAGGGTGTAACGTTTAAATAAAATTTCGACCAAAACGTTTCAATTATGTTTAGTTTATATCGAGAAAGCACAAAACTGTCCTTAATGTTTCCAAAACTTCTAGAAAGAAGTTTGAGTAATAGGGTTTAAAAAAGAGAGCAATCGTAAAAAAATTAATAAAATAAATGTTGGCTCTGTACATCATCCTAACGTAATAACTTCTTAAATATTTAAGCAATTCACGACTGAACTTAAACATTGGTTTCAATGGTTTACTAGGAGGTTGTAATCAAAAGCTGTTTGGACTGATTTAAAAACGGATGAAATATGGACTGTTTATTTTAGGGGTTTAATTAACTTATAACTTTATATTCCTTTTCTACTTTGACACTTTAACTATTTATGATACAGATTTTTCATTCAGATATAAGTTTATAACAAATAAAATGTAACGTCACATCAATACTTGACCAATATCGAATTGCCATGACCATGATAGGTTTAGCTACTATTTACTAAGTAAATTTTTTAACCTGAAGTACTTATTTTTCGTTATTATGACTGGTCATAGCAGCCGCCTTTGTGCAAGCTTAAAAATGCAGCACCTATATTTTAAAAAAGCAAAATTTGCTTAACAAAAATATTTTAATATAATTTAAATACTCACTAATATTTACAAAGTAACATCATTAAAACAAAATATAAACCTTAATACTTATAATCAAAAAATATAAAGGTAAAGCAAATGAAAAAATAAAACAAAAAAACCTGTGCATTTAATCTAAACATGAACAATAAGAAAAAAATCCAAAATTGGCTTTCATACATAAATATTTTTAATTTGGAAAATTATCGCTCTCCAGATGTAACTTTTAGCGGCAAAGTTAAAAATATTCGAAAACGTACAACTAAGTGGGTGAAACTCGGGGTGAAATATTCCTAATTAGTGACGATGATGACGAAACTTGTTAAATTTTTAAGAATTTTTCCAAAGATCCGCCTAATTTCCTTTCTCCTTTAATTAATTTTTTTGGTATTGTGCTCCAGAACATCATTTTGTTTTTCTGAAAATACCAAAACGGTACTAATAGAATTCATTAGCGTTGTTCATATGAATAAAAAAAATTAAAATAAAAATTAATAATATAATTATATATCTACCATTTATAAACGAAATAAACGAAAAATTATATGTATTAGAACGTCTCTAAATTTATTTTTCATCTTATATCTAAGACTTCTATGAGACGAATTTTTTAATGTATTGTAATATCTGGTTATTAAAAGTATTAAAAAAATACTCACCTTTTACCTTTCGACAAAGAAAATAATGTTTTAATCACACGATCGTAGAAAAAAAACATAAAAACAACTAACCCTTCTCTGAACACAGTTTATTCCCCTTTTGCTATTTTACAAGTAATGAATGAGTCAACTGAAAAGGTAAAAAAATTGCTTGAGAAAATCAAAAATATGGGTCTGCCCTATTCCTTGCGACTTTTCCTTTCCTATGACGAGAGTAGAGACGGCGAACGCGCGGTGTCTTTTTTTGTGAATTCGACAGCCCAAAATTTATAATAAATTTATTTTTATTGTATTGCAGTTGAAAAAACCAAATGGTATGCAATGTGAATATTATGAATACTATAAAGGGATTTAAGTTTTAAGCTTGGCTTCTGTGGAATGTCTTAAGAAGGAAATTTAGTTTTACATATTTTCATATTTAAAATGTAAATGTATTTTACTGTTTCTACCGGCAGCCTGTGGCCGCCCTGAAGTTTCACCGCGCCTTTGTGCCTGCACAACCTGCATACCCCTAAGAACGGCCCTGGGTCGTGGAACATACTAAGGTAGTGTCTAGAATATTATACCTCTTAACTAAAAACTTTAAGGTAATCTGAAGTGGGAAGTAGGGCATCTCAACCGAAGAGGAAATAAACTATAAACATTTATACAACTTGCAGAGGAAATAATATTGAAATAAAGTCGGTATTTGGAGTTCCCTCCACTGGAAGCTGGATATTAAAATGCTCTATTTTTTTTGTCCTTAAGTTCCTATAGTTAGGTTCAAGATCTACAAATCTTACTTGCTAGCATAAAAATATTTATTTCTATGTAGTTTCAGCTTATACTAATCTACAAAATATTAACTGATACGTTAACATACCATTTTTAATATTTCTAGCGATTTTTAATTGAACTCTTTCGCCTGACGTCTGAAGTAGTCGTATTGCGTCTGACAAAGGTCTTTGGTCCAAACTTTCCCCATTTATTGCTAGAATTCTATCGCCTACATGAAGAGCACCTGTTTTTTCGGCCAAACCACCTAAATATAATTGCGTTTTAAAATATAAATCAAACAAAATTATAACATTAAACTAATATCGTGTAAAATATTAATTTTTACATTGAAATTCATTTATCTTAATAACCTGAATATATTTTATTAAGAACCCAAATTAATAATGTGTCCAGCTTCGGTTAGTAAGACTTATTTGATAGTAATTCCTCAGATAATTGTAGTATTCTTAGTAAAATATGGTGGATCAGAGATAATTAATATTAAAGTTTTCAAATATTAATTGTCAATTAATTACTGATTGTTTTACTCAAAATAAATATTCATAGAAGCAGAGAGTTAAGACTCATGAAACACGATCTTTTAAGAACCTAATAAAGATTTTCAATACCACTTAAAGTTTACGGAAAAATTAAGAATAAAAGTGGAATTTCCATCCTTAATTTAGGCAAATATTATGCCTAATACGAAAAACCTCCTAAAGGTTTATTACTTGTTTTTGTAGCTTAGCTTCTTTTTGTTATCTACCAACTTTTATGAATAATAAAATTTTCAGAGAAATTAATAAGATTTTCATTGTTAAATTTGTTAAAACTGGGCACAAGAGGTAGGTGAAAAATATTTACAAGTTATATGAATAATACCGAATATTCTTGTGAACGTCACAACTATGATCTAAGCAAGAACATTTAATAATTACGCACTTTCAGGAAAATATCTAGGGATTATAGTATTTCAAATAAACACAAAATCTAAATAATACTTAAGAATTTTCGCTCAGATTCTTGTACGTTTTTAAAGGAGAAGCGTCAAAGAAGGAATTTGAAATGAGATGTTCATAATTTAAATATACGTCTCTTCGAGCGTGAGAATAAATAGGTTGGGTAATATGACATCGCCTTGTTTTACACCACGTTGTACTGGAATTTTATTTGTTGTGTTCGATTCCGTGTTCGATTCCTTAATCTTAAAATATATAGTTGGCTTTTTGTATTATATCTTCTATAATTTGTAGGTACACATCTAGAATCAATCGTTGCATTTCCTACGAAATTTAATACAGCTTTTATCTCTAGGGAGTCAAAGGCTTTTAGGAAGCCGACGAAGGCCAAATGTATGTATTGAACTTTGTAGTTTGTATTCTGTGCACATTTCTATCAAAGTTCTGATCGTATGTATATGATCTATGGTACTGGATCCTGGTCTGAAGCCAGCTTATTCCACAGGTTGGTAGAGTCATATTTTCGGCTGATATTTGTATACCTTTTCTGATCTTTTCGGTATGTCTGTTAGTTTCGCTTGCAGATCGTTTTGGTATTCTTTTTCTCTGTGTCTTAGAGTATTTCCAGTGGGGTAGTGGTAGTTTTTTAGGCCGTTTTTGATGTTTACTTAAGATAAAATTTGTCCATACTAGCCTCTCATCACTTTCAGTATGGAATCAATTTAAGACACTCACATTTGTGCATATTTTACCATTGAAAGTATAAAATTCATTTTATTTTTTGTGGTGTCGCTCGGGTTTCGCCATGTTTGCTTTC
>MU184651.1:0-17249 GCA_016904865.1 Pissodes strobi | reverse complement strand
CATTATTTGTGTTATTTAATTCTATTATTTGAAATTTTAAGTATTTTTTTATGTAGATTCCCACGCCCCCTCCTCTATCCCTCCGATCATTTCTTAATAATGAATAACCATTGATAGCAAAAGCGCTAGAATCATGTTGTGCGGTTAACCAAGTTTCTGTTAATGCAAATGCATGAAAATTGTACATTGACATATAATTAACCAGTTCGTCGAATCCTGTGTTTATTGATCGAACATTAAGGTGGCCTATGCATAAATGTTGCCTTGTAAGCACTTTTTGCCCACCCATATGCATAAAATCATCCATGATCCTCAAGAAGCCCTAGGAATTCTGTATTCTAAATATGTCTGTTCAGAGAATCTTCATATATAAGGTAATAATAGTCATTTTAACTATTTCATGTTATATTAAGTGGAGGGCAGATGGCAATATAATATGGGTAATTACATCGCCTAATTTATCTATCTATAGTTTTCAGTTTTGATCAAACCGCAAGTGATAATTGTATTAATGGAGCTATGAAGCGGCCCAGCATAATTATATGCTCGATATAACAATTTTTTTTCTTTAAAAAAGTAAGACATGTGCGTATTTATTTACATTTATTTTTTGAACACTTATGTCTAACATGAAAATCCATTTCCAATATAATCTTAACAATATCGAAAAAAAAACATGAGGACGTGCAAGAACTAAAGTAGAAATTAAATAAGCAGATTAAAAGAAAGAAGGCCTACAATTTCTGCTAGTACAAGAACTATTATTTATTTTACTTTATAGGATTAGGAATCGTAGTTGAAACGCTACCTACCTGTGAAGTTCCACTGTATAGACTACGCTATCCAAAAACAAATTAGAATTTTCTGTTTCTGTTTTTTCCACTTTAAGAGTGACAATTTCGTTGTTCGAAGTTTGAAGTATATCAAATGCAGACTCCAAGCTGAAACAGAATGAACGACATTGTAAACCTATTTCTAAATTCTATTCACAGATCGTAGTAACTAACGGTCGTATCTATAAGCATATTTCCAACTTTGCTCTAATCTCCAGAGGTATATAATAAGTTCATTTATAATTCATAAATAATTCCTATAAGAAGCAATTGCCTTTTATAGAGAGCAAGTTAATTATCCAGGTTTTAAAATTGAATTGCGAAACTGAAAAGGCAAAATCTTTAATTAGAGAAGGATTATATTCTAAGTTATTAGTCTAAAGAATTCTGTAGTGTTTCTCTTTATTTTCGTAATCATTTGACGCTCTAGACTCTCGGCACTAAATCTTAGATTAACTCGATCAAACCGACTATTTGATGAAAACTTGATTTGTAATTAATATTTACTAATAAATAAAAAGTTTAAAGTTATTGAAGGGCTTCTTGTCATAGCTCGCGGATGTTGTTGTCTTAACCCATTACCGTTAGTGCATATTTATTCAGAATCGATTTGATTATCCTATATGCGAATGTATGCAAGAGTTTGGGGAATACAAATTTATTCCAGTAGTTAATTATAGGTGATTTATTTTGATCATCTGATATATCGGACTGTATGCCAACAAATTCCGTCGCTCGAGTTTTGTTGATTTTTCAGTATTCTTTGAGCAATAAGATTCGAAGCAAATTTCAACTCAATGATAACCATACAAATTATCCTGAAGATCGGTTGTATAAACTTTGTCCATTGATTACTGAGCTAAATATAAAAACGTCAGGTACTATGGTGAAGCCTTGAAGAATTGATGTTCCGTACTATGGTCGGCAAATTATGTCGCCTCTCGTGTTAAGCCCGTTTTTAAAAACAACTCACAAACTACTACAGGGTCTATATTACTTTAACTTGACAAAATATGTATCTAAAAATGCAGAGAATTTGCAAGACAATACAAGACAAACAATAATTACGAATATACTTCTATTTATAAGTTAAAAGATGCTGAGCTGGCTTGCAGATGCAGCAGGTGCAGATGTGCTTCGTCGGATGGTCTGTTCCCATAACTCCTCCAGCCTAAGATGAAAACCAGGGTTGAAACATGGTTTGAATTTAAAGGTTGATGGTGGTCTCTTGTAATCCTTTTCTTATTTCTTCTGATGCTGTAGTTGAGGGTGTTTCAGTCCTCTTCTTCTTCCATAATCTATAACTAATATATAATATTGCAAAAACCAATAATTGGTAAAGCATTATTGTCCAAAAACTGATTCTGTCGAAATGTATCGGCACTTCATTGATTTCATTAATTTCATGTTTTTGTTTGTTTAGAGCACTAAAACTGTCTTTCGTTTCGTCAAGATTTATGGAAGTTAATTTCAGCTCTTTTTCAATAAGAATGTCTTTTGAGTTTTTAATGCCTAAATTAAGGTTTAAATTCGGAAGTAAAATATTTTTAAATTGTGGTCCCGAATTTTGGAAAGTTTTTAAAAGAGTGTCTTTCAGCATTATTTCACAGTTATTAAATAGTTCGATTACATAAGTTCCGTTTATAAGAACATTGTCTTTGTTGTTACCGCACTTTTGGATTGCAACGGCCCTATTATTAGGTGATATGACTATCCATTGGCCTTTCTCCAATTTTTGGAATTTCTCCTCGGTGACGTCAACGTAGACTTGTAGGCAGTTGGTTATGTTTCTTGAATACTTCAACAGTTGAACTTCGCATGGTGAATCTTTGTTGACTTTTGAAATATGGATTTCTCGGCATAAAAACTCATTGGTTATTATTTCTTGGCATTTTATGAAGAGTGCAAAACTATGTTCATTTAGGAGAAAGTACTTAGAATGTGTGATTATGGTTTTAAAGGATCTTTGGGATCTTGTCGGCAAGGAATATAAATGATAATAATTATAATTATCGCTTTCGACAATCGGTATTTCTAAAATAAAATCTATTTGATTACCTTTCACGTAGCTTTTAATTTTAGTTATTTTTTCGAATATTAAGATATTTTGCAAATTTACTTCGAAAGGAAGTTTATTCTTTGTCTTTTGAATGTATTTACTGATAGTTTGTATTTCGAGTAAATATTCTTTTGGTTCGATTATCGAATTGTGAGGTATATTTAATTTTGCAAAAGTCATTGCAGTTTCAATTCGTTCTAGAATATCATACATTATTCTGAGTGTTGCTGTTAATTGTCAAATTACTAGTTCTAGAGCAATGTAATGATATATTTCGATATTCTCAAGATGTGTAGATTTGATGACCTTTTCTAGTTCTGAAATTCGATTTTTTAGTATTATTTGATTATTTGAAAGGATAATAGTATCATTTTGAAACTTTTGTATAGAGCGTTCTAATAAAGAAATTTGATCTTTTAGAACAGTCTTTATTTTGTTTTGGTTATTTGCTAACGATGATATAGCTTTGTCATATCGTTTCGCGTCATTTTGATCTAGGTTGCCGGTTATTGATTTTATTACTGATCCGAGTCCATCTATGATGCCTCTTTTATTTCTATAAATAAACGATGGGTTTATTTGTGATATTTGAACTTGAATTTTATTTTCGAGATTACTTATTATATGATAATAATTTTTTAATTCTTTGTTGTAATCATTGGTTTCAGTGGTGTTTTCAAGTGTGCTTTTAATTTGAACATAAAATGATTGAATCGAATGAAATTCATTGATAATATTAGAGATATCAAAAATTTGAATAAAACTCCAAGTATCGATTTGATTTTGTGCATTGCCAAGTTTTAGGGGTAAAAGACCAGGGTTTTCATTTAGATTATGGTAAATAGGTTTTTCTAGTCTTGCTGGTCTGATGACGTAGAGGGTAAGTTAGGAACAATAGAAAGGTTTTTTAGTTCTTTAATGTGAACTGTTTCAGGCTTACTTGCTTTATTTTTGTGAGCTATTTTAACACGGTTCCTATCTAATAATTGTGTAATGAGATAGGGTCCTAAGAACTTTTGATTTTTCTTATTTCTATTATTAGGATTAATTTTATATACTGTTTGACCTACTTTAAATATTGGGTTCGTTTCGCCTAAAGTAATGTGTTTTGAAACGATTTTTTCTTTTTGGTTAGGTATTAAGTTTTTCGGAAACATTTTCGTATACGTGTTTTAATTTTTCTTTATGATTTTCCGCATACTGTGAAAAGAATATTTCCGGCATGAATATTTCGTTTGAGTCTCTTAAATCTGTATGGCCAAATACCAACTCAAAAGGTGTATAACTTGTCGCGCTATGTATTGAATTATTATAACCGATTATTGCGTAATCCATAAGATCGCTTTTTGTTTCGTCAGGATATATTTCTCTTAAAACACGCAGGTGTTCTATGACGGTGGAATGGAATCTTTCGACAACAGCATTTGATTCATGATGTTGTGGCGTGGTAAAATGAACTTTTATCTTATGCAACTTAAGCATTTCCCTTGCTGTTTCACAGTTAAAATTGCTGCCATTATCAAGAATAATATTTTGTGGAACGCCAAATGATGAGAAATATTTTATCAGAGCTTTACACACGTGAATTGCGGTTTTTCCTGGTAAGCAAAAAACTTGTGCGAATTTTGAGAAAACATCAACTAGCTTGAGATAGTTGCGATTGTCAAATGTAAATACGTCGATATGTATTACCTGAAATGGTTTAGAAGGTGTTTTAGTTAACATAAAAGGAACATATGGTTTTTTTCTTCCGTACTTAGATCGATTACAGATGTCGCACTGATTAATATAGTCGGTTACGATTTTTTTCATATTTTTCCAATAATAATTTCTTTTTAAATATTGAAGGGTTTCAATAACGCCTCGATGGTTTGTTTTACCTTCGTGATGATTTTTTATCATTAAAACTTGTTCTTCTTTATCGGAAATAGTATTGACTAGTTTAGTACATCGAATTAATTTCGGACCGTTTACAGAAAAATATTCTAAATACACTTTATTAAAGGCTAGGTATAAATTGTCTTGGTGGAAATAGATATGGTAATTTAATTTTGAGTTTGTATATTCTTTTAAAAAGTCTAAAATTATTTTTTCGTTTTCACTGATCGGAATTTTTATTTTTATTATTTTGTGGTTTTCATATGTCTCGTGAGTAATATGAATTTTTGGATACATGTTACGATAGACTAAAATTTGGTTAACTTTATTATTTATTATTTCATCTAAAATAGTAGTGATTAGTATGTTCAGTGGTTGAAGAGAATTGAAGAAAGTATTCACTTATGTCGTTGTCAATATCTTCGGGATTATTGATTATAGATTCATTTTCATTTTCGATAGTGTTTAATGAAATTCTAGAGAGACAATCAGCATTGGTATTATATTTGCCATTTTCATAAATTATTTTATAGTAGGATAATTATTAATACAAGCTAGAATAATAATATTGTATTATATAGCAAAAACTAAATGGGCTTTTTTTTATACATAAATGCTAAATAGTGCAAGCGTGCATATAATTATTATATTATTTGTTAAGTTACGTTTTTTTCTTTTAGAATTTTACCTTACGAGTTAGCGTGTTTGTACTAAAAGGTACTTTCATTTTCTTTCTCGTATATTTCGTTCCGTGTTTAACTGGTTGTTTTACGAACTTCTTTATTTTTGGAAAAATGTTTTTTACAGGTTCCCGTATAGTTACAATGTCTTTTAAATCAATGTCTTTTGGTCGTTCGTAAAATATTGGTTTAGTGACATATCTGGTAATTATTTCTTTATTTCCACAATCCATAATTGCTTCTAAACATTCTAATAGTTAATTCTAAGTTAAAAGATGCTGAGCTGGCTTGCAGATGCAGCAGGTGCAGATGTGCTTCGTCGGAAGGTCTGTTCCCATAACTCGCATGATGCCTGACAAAATCAGAACTTTTACAATTTTGAAATAATACTCTCTTTATTCTTTATCACTCTATACAACTAAACAGACTAAACTACTCTTATAACTTTACAACTATGATAAAAGCTCTTTTCGGGTTACACAATAGTTAAGTTCAGGTTTCGAAAGTGTTCGACTGTAGAATTCGATAAATCGTTCTTCTCCTGCTTGTACTTGCGATAAAACCGCTGCGATGCCAGTGTTGCTTCCATCTATGTCCAATACAAATATTCCCTTTTGTTCCGGATATCCCAATATTGAACTAGAACATAAAGACCCTTTTAATTTCCTGAACGCAAAATCACAGTTATGATTCCAGTTATAATTTGTTCGTTCTTCAGTGAGCTCATGTAGAGATGCAGCTATATTTGCAAATCCTTGGACAAATCTTCTATAATATGTACATAATCCAAGGAGGCTCCGCAGTTCATGCTTGTCGTGAGGACGAGGCCAATCCTTGATTGCTGTAATCTTTCGTTGGTCGGTTTCCATTTCCTCTCATGACATTACTTGCCCGAAAAATGTAACTTTTTGTGGAAAAGAAAACATTCCTTTGATTTCAGTACGAGCTGAGCATTCCTGATTCTAGTAAAAACTTCATGCAAGTTTTGTAGGTGCAATTCGAAAGTTTTTCCCATTACCATTATATCATCAATATAGACCAGGCATGCGTTTCAAGTGAGGCCTCGTAGAATAACTTCCAAATGACGCTCAAAAGTAGCGGGGGCATTGCATAGTCCGAAGGGCATAACTCTAAACTGATATACTTCCGGTAGAAAAGGCAGTAATTTCCTTATCTTGTTCGTCAATGCCTAGTTGCAAGTAGCCGCTCTTTAAATCGAGTGTTGAAAACCAATGAGAACCGGCTTGTGTCATCAACGTGCCATCAATTCTGGGAAGCCGATAGCTGTCCTTCTTGGTGACGTCATTGAACCTTCTCTAGTCCACGCAGAATCTGGTAGTCCCATCCTTCCAGGCAACAGGAGACGACCATGGGCTTGATGACTGTTCAATAATTCCATCGTCAAGCATTTTGTCCACTAATGTGGTAACTTCTTGCTGCTTCGTCACTGGTAACCTCCGAGGATGCCGTATGGGGTGAGCATCCCCAGTGTCGATTTTATATTTTATGATGTTCGTTCTTCCAGTATTACCATTTTTCTTTCAAAGGCTATGCTCTGCTCTTTGATAAATTGTGTAGCTTTCTTCAGTTCAGTTCAGACAGATGATGCCATGACTGCTGCAAATTTTCTAGGACCTCCTTGGGTGATGTTGAGGGTGTTACTTCTGACCGGTTCTATGTTGGTCGCCAAATCGTCTACCCACCAAATAAAGTAGACGCAACAAGGCTAGTTCTATAGGGTAGCACAAAAACATTCGGATGGTTGCTAGCCGTGACAATATAAAAGGCAAACCCATAAGATTCGATTTCAAAAATTGGGGTTCGGGAAACAAATTTTTTGTTATTTGTTTTATGCTTCTGTTACAAATTCATGGCTGCTCATGGAAAATTTAAGTCACAGTCCTTTTTTTTTCGAATAAATCTTGCTAATTCATTGCTCCTGAGCATTGAGTAAGTCCCAACGGAAGACTGTGTAGGCTTACACAGCACATTTATTTGCACCAAATGTAATGTGGAGTTGGATTGCACCAGAAAGTATGCCTTATAAATTGTCATTATTTCTAAGTGCGTGCATATAATACGATATATCGGATGGCATATTTTACCAAAAACTAGTGATTTTTTTGCACCGTTCGGTTTTTTTTTGTATTACTTAAAACTTTAAGCATTGATTTTGAAACATAACAAACATGTATGCAGATAAACATAAAAAATGTAGTGACGTCGTTATAAATTGTATGTTACTTCTTACCTTAAATGATCTAATGTTCGTCCATCTATTGCCAGCAATCTATCGCCAGCATGTAAGGTGCCAGTTCGATGAGCTATCGACCCTCTCCGTATTTCGGATATCAAAAAAGGTTCATCGGGTTGATGCTTTGAAGCTGAAATAAAAGTATTACGTCAGGGAAAAATATTTTGACCTTAATACTAGCAGCCACTTCAGATATACATTAATTTTCAAAAAATCTCAAAGGAATCAATAAATTATGGCAAATAAAATATTGTAATTTTACGTATAAATATAATTGTGATGTTAATGACTGTTAAACTATTTTCAGATAATGAATATGGCATATTTGATACGTGTGTCTAAATTTAAAGCCTCCAAGTAATATTCTGGTTGATTTATATCTGCAGCACAGTTTTAGTCACAATACAAAAACTTTTATTAGAAATATCACCTCTATTCAAGTTCAATATAATAAATAGCGAATTTCACCATTTTAGAATGAAAAGTATTAAAAGACGGCAAATTGCAAGATCGAAGACTGCATTTGTGCCAGTGGTGCAAAAACTTCACGATCACGAATCTCACTCTCAGCGGCTACTTCTAAAAAAAGTGCTTAGTAAACGTAACTTTTTTCCTCGGGCAAAACTGCTTAACAGCACGGCAAATTTGTTAGGGTTCGGTTTTTCGTGATTAAGTGTCCTTTAGAAGTCAGTCGGGTTATTGAATATTTAATAATAGGGCCTACTTGAAACTCATTATCGGTTTCCTCTCTTCCTACTTTGGAGTTCAGACACTTATTGATGGAGCATGCATTTAATAATACACAAGATATATCAGGCTATGGTAGAATAAGAAATACGTGCTTATTGGGTCTCCTATAGTTGTAACAAGGTTTAAATTATGAACACGGTTACTCTAAGTAATCAACGCACCCTAATCAATTTATCTTAAGTTTGATTTGAAACTTTTATTGCAGTGAATTCAAGTTTTCTTAAAATACTGATTGGTGGGTGGCGCTTTTGTTTTGAAAAATGTCTGATACATTGTAGAGCTTACCTCTTGAAATCGGAAAATTATAAGGCAAATTAAAATATGCCTCTAGATTCCAAGTTTCATTTCGATCCTTCTTGAAATGTTAATTCTGGAGGCTGAGAATACTGCATCAACTCATTTCTCATTTTGCACGAGTTACCTTACACCCTTGCTATGAAACTAACGACGCCACATTGTTTACCTGCTTGTCGATTCAGCACTTTCAGTGAATAATATCAAATGTAATAGTGCTTTGTAGTCAGTCAGAAGTCATACCTGAAACGCTAAGCTGCAAGGCATCCATCTCGAAATCTTTTATTTTTATTTTTTAAACAATAAATAATATTTTTAAAAACGGTTCTTCGTCACGGAAAGCAACATATACAGGGTTTTTGGAAGGAATAAAATATTGTAAATATTTCCGTAACTCCCCATATTTTCGAAAAGCGCTCAGATAGGCCAATTTTCATATTCTGCTGGGCATTTTTTACTATAATTAAATGACAAACGTCTATTTTCTTTTTTTTTTAAGTCGCAACCCCCAATTATTTTAAAATTTAATATTTATTAATGCAGTATATAGGGTCCAAAAATCTAAAAAAACTATTTTAATTAAATTATGCCTTAGGTCGCAGAAAATGTCCAAAGTGGCCACCTTTATCAATTTAACAAAGCAGCAAACAGTTTAATTACTAATATCATTGTCAACTATTGTCATCCGCCTTTAATTGTTTAATAAACTGTAGTTTTCGCGATTAATAAAAATGGTTTATTTTACTGGGAAGCACAAATCTGATATCTTATTAATATCCGGTTGTGGTAGTATGACGAGAAATCAACAAGAGGTTCGCAGACTGTTTAGCGAAAAGTATCCGGATATTCACATTAGACAATCAACCATAAGCAAAATCCTTAAAAAATATCGTGAGCTTGGTAATGTAAAAAAGTTGCCGAAAGTCCGTTCTTTCCCAAAACAATAAGTTGAATATAGTGTTAGCGCTTCAGGAATATCCCCACAAGTTCCTAAATAATTTGGCCAAAGATGAACACATTCAATACACAGACTTTTAAAAAAGGAGCGTTATTACCTACAAAGCTTGTGTACAAAAACTCCTTGAAAATGATCCGGAAAAACGTCTCCAATTTTGTGAAAGCATGTGTTGGGAAACACCCCAACAAGTATATTAACTTGTCGCTTTTCACCGCATAGTTTGGCGATAACACCCTGTATGTCCGTAGTATGAATGATCCATAATTAATCTCCGAACAAAGTTATTTCACCCCAGGTAAACAACAACTTGTGTATTTAAAGCTTCACATTTCAGTAACTCCTTAGTCCAAACCTGGATTGTTGGTATTATATATTCCATTATATGAAACAATCGCGAAAAGCAAATTGTCATTCTCAGTCAAGGAATAGTTATTTGTGTATTTAGAGCGCAAAGTAACGGATTGCCGCTTGAGAAAGAATATTACTGCGCGACGCGTAGCGGAGCGCAGTAATCTTTCGAAAACGGCAATCTTACTTTGCGCTCGAAAAACACACAGAACTTTTTCTACAGCCGTATTTTTTAAAATTAAATGCACATTTTTCTCTATACTTATTCTGAAATTTGCGAATGACTGTCAGTTTTGACATATTATGTTCGGGCTTCGGGCATATTTAGAACAGGATTGCCAGCAACAAACTGTAACCAACGCACGACTGTCATTTATTTATCTTCGGTTTCCATGACCATTCAGCACACTAGACGGAAAAAGCGAGAATTTCCTTTTCCATGTTCGCGCTAGAGCGCAAAATAAGGATCCACGGCATTAGTTGATTTTGCGATTTCATTTGAATTTAGTATTTAGTTATTTTGCGCGCGGCTGTAGAAAAAACGTTTTTAAAGGTTTAAATTTAATATATCTTTGTATCTGTCAATGTTGTGTAAGCAAAAATATATCAAATAAAGAAAGAACATTTCCTACCCTCTCAAAATGCATCCCGCGCATTTCCCACTCTATTTCAGTTTGTCGCCTGCCAGTAGAAACAATTCAATTCAATTTAGTGTAGTACAATCGTCGCTCGAAAAGCAGCTAGAAAGTTGTAGCTCCATTGGCGCCAAAATCTTTTGGGCCATTTTCTCATATTGATTGGACAGATATTTAGAAAATATTTGCTGTAACTTTGTTCTCTTTGTCCAAGCTTGGATAAAGAACTCCTTTGGGCGTTTTAACCCTTTTTTAAGACAATAAGAGTCGTAGCGTAATGTATCTCTTGAAAATAGAAGAACGTAAAATGGCGGATCGAAATTTGCATATAATATCATATAAGGAAATTTGTAAGTAGACAAATTTATTCCTCTAGTCGAGATTCGAATCAAATATTCGAAGTCTTACATCCCTGATGAAGTTATGTTGAGTGATTCGAAGAAGACGGAAAGTAAAAGGTATTTTGTGTGAACGGAAAGGCAGTTAGTTGAAAAACATTAATTAAATTCAGTAAAGAAAGGAATTATCTAATTCATTTTAGACCTAAATAATCAAGAAGTTTAGTAGGGCATTTAATAATGTTAACCGAATGTACAGGGTGTTCCATTTTCGTAGGTTTTATGGGGTTTCACCCATATGGAGTAAAGAAAGAAGGATGCGGTTTTCGGGACATTGTCCTACTTTTTTGTGAAACGAAAGGTGACACAATAGTATATTATTTTATATGGAGGAAAAGTAATACTTTTCATGGCGCGCTCGTGTTTAACAGCCGAACGGAGTGAGGCTGGTAATAGAGAGCAAGCCATGAAAAGTAACTTTTCCTCCAAATAAAATATGCTGTTTTTTCTTCAAATGTCGACAAATTAATGCAAAAAGTCTCTTTTTAATAGTAATAATAATTATTATTAAAGATAAGTGGGTTCGCAAGGCGGCTTAGACCGGTGCGGTGTCGGTAAATAGGCTCATGTTGTTGCTATAGTAATGTAACATAAAGCTGTCAGTGGACACTGTCAACAATAATTATATTTTTAAAATTGCGTTTTCGATTGCGTTTTAATTCCGTATTGATAAGCAGTTATTAAGTAAGTTCGATTAAATAATAACCAATTTGTTCCTAAATTAGTGATTTTTAGAAATGCAGTCATACATTGAGTGATAAATACAAATTTTAGTTTAAAAACTCTTGAGTTGTTGACGCTTATTTTGATGTTTGCTTGTATTGCATCTATGTTGCTATGATAACACTTTTACCTCCGCCGGCGGAAAAGTGAAAAGTAAAGCTCCGGCGGAGGAAAAACGAAACTTCACTGCCGCCTACACAGTCGAGTAATGACGGATTTACTGACGTTTGAAGAAAAACAGAATTTTCATGGCATCCTTCGTTGTCGAGATACAGGGCGTTTTAGAAAATGTTGCATTTTCAAGCACTAGGGTTTTATCGAGACGAGAAATCTCGTCTCGAAGGCAATTTCTCGTCTCGTCTCCATCACCGAGACGAGAAATTAACAAACTCTCGTCTCGATGTTTTTCTTAAAGACAATTTCTCGATCTCGATTCAAGATTCTCGAAATTTCGAGAGTCTCGAAAACAAAAACTGAATGCTATTAAAATATATTATATACCTCCGTAGTGAAATTATGCAAAAATGGTGCCACAAGAATATCCTTAGTACATACAGTGTGGCCCAAATTGGGTATACATGTATGGGTATCTTCTAAACTATATGAGATAGAAAAATGGTTAAATGGCGAAAGTTGTAGGCCATTCAATTCCCAATTCAACGCCATTTTGATAACGATTTTCTCTCTTTTTGTTTTTGAGATATTTTGAAAAAATCAAAAAGTTGTATTTTCGAAAAAGCGCTGAACTTTTTTTATTTAAACATATTTTTAAAATCTGTAAAAACATTCTTAGGACAACTTTTTACGCTCGATGCACCCATGTAATCAGTTTTTAGTTCTGACGTTTCGGTTCTGAGAAACCATCATCAACTTCGTTTTTTCTTATGGTGGTCATTTTGTTTTTTAGCACATTTAAAAAGAACATATTTTTTCCTTTCTTATGATGTATAACACTTTATAAAAATATTTTATTTTTATGTCAAAAAACGACAAAGTTAATTTTTAACTGAGTTGGCCATGACGGCGGAGGCCATTTGCCGTAATAAATGATAGTGTTGTTATGGTGATTCGGCGGCATTTAAGTCATTTTACTGAAAAGTGACATTATTCAGTCAAAACGCTATTTGGTAGTTTTTGTTTAAATTTTCATAAATTTTGATTTCTAAATATCGCCACGCGATATGCCAGTGAAGAAAAATATGACATATTAGAATGTTATATTAAATGTAATAGAAATACAAATCTTGCCACCGACGACTATTTGGACCTGTATCCTGAGAGGCAACAGCCAAGACTATTCGCGAGGCTTGACCTGAACTTAAAAAATTATAGAAGCTTTGAAGTACCAACGCCAAAGAAATATCAGAAGGGCAATCAAGCTCGTGACGATGACATTAAGGATATTTTAATGCGAACCCGACGACGTCGACGAGAGTACGTGCGAAGGAAATACTTATACCAAGAACTACTATCCAAACAGTCCTTAAAGAAAACAAATATCGTCCTTATAAACCTACTATTGTTCAAGTTTTAAAGGAAACAGACCCAAGGCGATTATGATTTTCAAACTGGTTTGTAAACCAATGTCATGAAAACCCCAATTTCAGTATGAAGATTATTTGGACCGACGAAACGTTTTTCAGCAACTGCGGAGCATTCATTATTGTGAATATCCATTTTTGGGCCACTGATAATCCTCACCAAGTGGCAGAACGTAGGCCACAAGTAAGATTTGGCTTTAATGTCTGGTGTGGTGTGTACTTATAGGACCATTCATTTACAATTAAATAATGTTATATCAAACCGGGGTCCTGTAAATTGGTCAGCTGGGTCCCCGGATATTACACCCCTCGGTGTAATCTTTGGGCAAAGTTTACAGAATAAATATAAGTTGCCTCGCTCACTGTCGAAACTTTAATGCATTGAGATCACAAGCGTGCGGCAGATAGCTGCATATTCTGTAAACTTTGTACTTTGTACCGTCAAATACCGTGAACAACTGTGTATGCGTATGCATCGGCGGTGGCTGGGTCCTCGAGCGGGACGAGGTGGTGAGGTTTAGCCGGTTTCGCGTGGTATGAACAGAAACCGATACTTATATTTAGAACGATAGTTTGGAAATTAATAGCAAATATGCAACCGCCCTCCGTAGCAACTGTTGCTAAAGCCAACTTAATATTGTTTCAATATTATTTTGTCCTTTGGTCACATGGCTTCCCAAGGCTTCTATAATTTCATAGGTCCATAACAGACTTGTCTTAAGGCTTGAGTCTTGAGTGTTGACTGTCAGGATTGAGTTCCAAATAACTGGCGGTGCTACACTTGTATTCCTATTGCATTTAATATAACATTCTTAACATATTGATATTTTTTTAATGATGTTTGGCAGGGCAGCTAATATTAAACTTACCTTTTAACAAATATTAATAAAAACAAAAATTACTAAAAATGAAAAGTTAAATTCGATGTTTGTCTGATCAATGTTTCGTATATTTTTCAGTAAAATAACTATGAAACACTAGCAATATTTGTTTTGTACCGCAAATGGCCTCCGCAGTCATGGCCAACCCAGCTAAAAATTAAATTTGTCGTTTTCTGACATAAAAATAAAATATTTTTATGAAGTGTTATACATCACAAGAAAGGGAAAAAAAAGTTCTTTTTAAATGTGCTAAAAAACAAAATGGCCGCCATAAGAAAAAAAGAAGTTGATGCTGGTTTCTCATAACCAAAACGTCAGAACTAAAAACTGAATACATGGGTGCATCGAGCATAAAAAGTTGTCCTAACAATGTTTTTACAGATTTTAAAAATATCTTTAAATAAAAAAAGTACAGCGCTTTTTCGAAAATACAACTTTTTGATTTTTTCAAAATATCTCAAAAACGAAAAAAGATCAAATCGTCATCAAAATGGCATTGAATTGGGAATTGAACGAACTAAAACTTTCCCCATTTAACCGATTTTCTATCTCTTATAGTTTCCAAGATACCCATACATGTATACCCAATTTGGGCCACACTGTATATTAAATTTATGGCACTTTATGGCATTCCTTTACCCTGAAAAGCCAGACTGAGCGAACAGTATCGTGAGTCAATTTCTAAAGTATCAATAATTATCTTTTAATTATTTATTTTGTAGTAATTAAATATAAAATAGCATTGTACAAGACATTCAAATTATTGTATTAAACGAGGTATTAAATCTAATCAAAATATAATTTGCGAACGAGTCAGCACATAAACAAAAACTTAATCTGAAATAAGGACCACCTGAGACTTGACTCACGAGAGCTGGGTGCAGGAGGATTGTTTGCTTAACTTTGAAATTATGTGGCGACTGACGAGTCCGTCAGTCCGTGACTACGTGCTAACGGAGCGCTACGTCTGAACGTCTCTATGTTATGTTAAGAGCTATGAGTTATTGCAGCACCTACATTTTTTCGAGATCGAGAAATCTCGAAAAAATTACTCGATCTCGAAAAGTCTCGAAGTGTTTTTCTTGATCTCGTCTCGAAAAATTCCTTTCAGTCTCGTCTCAAGCTGGTCTCGAAATCGAGACGAGACGAGAAATCTCGAATTTCGAGAGTTTCGTGAAACCTTATCAAGCACCCCCCGTATCTCAGCTGCCTGATAACTTATCGAAAAAGTAAAAAGTGCTTCTTATATAACTTTTTACGTAGAATCCAGCGTCGCCTTCAGAATAAGTATACGGGGTCAGGTCAAAAAGTTATTGGACCCAACTTTATTTTTTTAATGGGGCACACTATATATTCCATAGTCCATATTATTTATTTTCATAAATAACGTGACAAAATTCATTTTTTATAATTTGTTTCGTATAGTATGCGGTGGTGGGTTGGTTAGGCATGATAACGCAAATAACAAAATCATCATGCCATCATTACTACTGTCATTGTTGGCGTTACTGATATTTAATTTTTTCCCGTACTTAGGTAGTTGATATTTAATGTTCTTCATTGTTTTTGTTTATTGTTATTAATTCGTTGTTGTTATTATTGTTTCATTTGTTTTTTAATATGGCCCAGAACCAAAAATTTTAATACCTTGAGAAGTATGATGAATACCTGCTTCATATTATCTAATGAAAATGCAGATCAGGCGGCAGAGCTTTATTTGAACAAGTCAGTTAATCTTTACCTTCTTGTATTTTGAAATTATTTGTTCTCCTTATTTTGTCATA
Source organism: Pissodes strobi (assembly GCA_016904865.1). NCBI lineage: Eukaryota > Metazoa > Arthropoda > Insecta > Coleoptera > Curculionidae > Pissodes > Pissodes strobi. Next base: position 1,233 of record MU184651.1, on the reverse strand, counting down.
GATATCCCGAAAGAAGATAACGCCAAAAAAAGAATATTTCAAATAATAAGATCCAATTTTTGCCAATATGGATCTTTTAGCAAACCTCGACCCCGAGTCCACAAGAAAGAGAACGAGGGATCTGAGGTCAAGGTTTTAGCCTTTGTTCAAGCAACTCCTGGAACCTCGTGTAGAAAAATAGACGAAGAGGTGGGTGTACCCAAAACAAGAGTGCAAAGAATAAAAAAAAACACACAAATTCACAGCTTACAAATACAAGGTGGTTCAATATCTGCACCATGGTGATGCTGAGCGTAGACTGGAGTTCTGCAATTGGTTTATAAATGTAATAGCAGAAGATATTAATTTCGAAAAAAGGATTATTTGGTCAGACTAGACACATTTTACAAGTCCGAGAATTTTCAATAGGCATAACTCGTGGCTTTGGAGTCAGGAAAATAACCATGTTATTTTTCCTAGGGAACGTCAGGGCATGTTTGGATTTAATGTTTCCTGCTTTATTCTCGACAGAAAAATAGTGTACCGAATTTATCAAGAGAATCTAAACTCCAATAGATACTTGCATATCCTAGAAGAAAACATAATGAGAATTTTGAATGATATTTCACTGGCTCAACTAAATGGTATTTTTTTCCAAGAAGATGGGGCTCCAGCCCACAATAGTAGAATAATTCAAACGAATATTTTCCCAGAGTATGAATAGGGAAAAACGGGCTTGTTCGAAGGCCACCACAATCGCCGGATCTCCCTTTTAGATTTTTTTTATGGGGGCTATCTAGAAAATAAAATTTATGCAAGGCGATATGAAAACATACAATTGAGAATGGCCACGGAAAACGCTTTTGCTGTATTACAAAGACAATCATTTATATTAGAAAACGCATTAAAAAGAATTTATAAACTTTGCCAAACATGTAGGAGATATAATTGTCAGCAATTTGAACAATATTTGTGATTATTTGTTTTTCATTAATTATTCAATAAATTTGTAAAGCCAGTATCAGCCATTTTTTTTGTAATGTAATGTTATCATGGCTTTCCACGACTGCCTACTATACGAAAACAAAATAAAAAAAAATGAGTTTTATCACGTTAATTATGAATTTAAATATGTACTATGATTGTTTTTGAAAAGCTCTTGGTGAGGGGAAGAAGATGAGAAAATAATATGTAGGGTGTCCGATTAAAAAAAAATAAAGTAGGGTCCGATAAGTTTTTGACCTGACCCCGTAT
>MU184650.1:109582-137435 GCA_016904865.1 Pissodes strobi | reverse complement strand
ATCTCAAATAGAAACAGATACTAGCTCTTCAAAAACTCAATCGCTAATTTTTAATTATGTCTGTTTTAAAACGGGTACAAGTAAGTTCGCAGATCATTGATTTCTACATTAATTAAACCAAATCCAATGATTTTAGCAATGGGCAACCTTCGCAAGGATATGGCATATATATGATGCTGCTTGGCAAAACCCCTTTCAGTCAGCGGAACTTCTAAAAAAATACCTTATGGGACTGTACAAGCCAATTTATCATCCTATGAGTAAGTTGAAATCAATAATCGTAAACTCGAACCTGTTAGAAAATAAGAGGTTTTCTCAATTGAGTAGGTCATTTAAAATTCTTTACTGCTATCATAAAATACATTTTTAGACATTGTCTCTGATTTTAGACGATTGTGGAGATCATGTTATAGTCATAAATAGTGCCGATATTGCATTACCTGGTAACGAATGGAAAAAGCGGGCTTATTTCCATCACACGGGATACCCTGGAGGAGCTACATGGACATTGGCGTGGGAGTTACATAGTAAAGATCCAACAATGGTAAAAATGATTCTCTTAAGTTGCTTTACCATCCTTACATTTTGTGTATTGTTTACTTCATACTTTTATAGTTGTAGAATTCTAGTTTATTGGATCATTTCTTTTACTAATCATGGCCCTATCTCTAGAAATAGGAGCGATTTGTTTTTAATGAATTTGCAAAATTCAATTATTCCTTGACATGACATGAACACCCATCATAAAATACAAGTTCAATTTTTAGATCTTAAAGAAGGCAGTTTATAATAATATGGATGGCAACTTACAAAGAAGATATACTATGGAAAGGTTACATATTTTCCCTGATGCCAATGTTCCAGATCAATTATTAGCAAATGTGTCAAACCAAATAAGACAATTACGACCTGTCCCCAAACGTTTGGATCATCATAATGAAGAAGAAGTAAAGTCCTCTCCAAAGATTATCGACTATCCTAAGGACTATGTTGTTCGATAGTTTAGAAATACATTGTGTATATTTTGTCATTTAATATAGCTCTTTAGGTATTTAACATTCTTAGTTACAAACATTGCTTTAAAAGACGCCATTTTACAGTGTAACCTTACCCGTAATTCATAAATTTCAATTTTGAGACATTACTTATGTGCCTCTCGCTTATCACATTAGCGTCAACACAAGATTTATTTATGGACATGTTACATTTATAAAAGTAAATGAACGTCTTACAATTACCAGAGTAAATTCTCTCCTATTACAGTTAACTTATAAAATTTAAAACAAAATGTAAAGGGAACAACACTTCCAAATAGGATCACATTATTTAATAAAAAGATTTTAGCCTAGATTTGAAAACAGCTACAGACGAACAATTAAAGAAGTCAATATTATCAGAACTGGCATTTGCAGACCTGACCATTCCTGTCAGTGATTCATTTTGGCTGTAATTTGTGTGATGGAAGGGAATGAAAAATAAGTCTTTGTTGCGGCCACGCCTTTCGCCCGCTCTTATACTCAATACCAATACTCTTTATTTGCACTAAGCCATTACACAGGAAAAATGGATGTACACATCAAAATACAAGATAAAATATAAACTAATATTAGAATGCTGAAACTACCTACTACCTGCCTAAATAATATTAAAACTTATGACAGAAGCATTCAAAAAATTCAATTTCAATTATATAAATATAGACACAAACAAACAATATAAACACCTACACAGACAAACTCGAATTACAGCAGTGAATCAAAGCATGAGGAATCATTAAAATATTCAGAAATGGAATAAAAGGACCCGTGTAGTAGCATATGTCATACAAATCAATAGTTCAAACCCACTCAGGCGATGCACATCAAGCAAAAGTAAGTCACCATGGCGTGGGTCATAACTGTGGTCATCATTGCACTGTGGGTACTGAGCTAAGTTAGTTTTAGTAAACAATAAGAGAGTTCTAAATATATATAAAGATGGAAATGTCATTATACCCATAGCCCTGAAATAAGGTTTGCAGGTTTCCATGAACTTCAATCCAAACAAAGATCTGATAGCAGTGATAGCACGCTTCTGAGCAACGAAAACCCTTCCCCATCAGTACAAGTGCCCCAAAAAATGACATTGTAAGTGAGACGACTATAAACACACCAGGGCATAATAAACATTTAGGAGCTCCACAATATCCAACTTATTTTTTAACCGAGATATCGCAAAACAGCCTGCAGACACCGTCTCACCACCAACACAGAATAAGAAACAATCAGAATACCGACAGAAAGAGGGAGCGATGCTTTGGAAGAACGTATTGGCACAAATCCATGTTTTTCGTAAAGCACAGGTCATAGCGGCCAGTATCGGACCTCTCTTTCTGTTTGTATTCTGATTGTTTTATTATTCTGTGCCACAAAGTCCACATGTACTCTCCAGGAGAAGGTATCATCCAGACAGACTCCAAGAAATCTTGTATTGGTGACACACAGGACAGATGATCAACAATGACTGCAGGAACACTTGGTCTTGACCGAAAATGAATGTAAACCGATTTATCAGCATTCAGCACCAAATTGTTCTCTGAACACCATCTGTCAAACAGCGCACAAACATTGCTAATTCTAGATTTCAGCTCCTCAGGTGTCTGAGCTGAAACCATCACAGTTGTGTCATCTGCAAATAGGGTGACAGTTCCAAGGTTAATAAAGTCAACATCATTGATAAAGACCAAAAATGCAAGGGTCCCAGCACAGACCCCTGAAGAACTCCTATGTCGACATAAAAAAATCAGAACATTCGGCCCACACCTCGACACAAAACCTACGGTTTGTCGGGTAAGACCCCAGCAAATTCAAAATTGGCCCCCGGAAACCACTGGCATACAACTTACTCAACACAAAATCAGCCTCAAGTGTGTCAAAGGCACGGGACAAGTTAAAGAGACCAGCCACCAGCTCTCCATCATCAAGCTTACAGCTGCACTCTCCGTCGCCCTCCCCGGCAGGAATCTATGTTGTGCCCTGCTCAGGACGTCATATACTGGTTCACAAACTCAGTGACAGGTCTATAATTCCCATTATTAAGAGGATCTTGCTTTTTAAATATTGGAGTTCCTCTTCCTGCCTTAAGGAGAGAGGGAAACATTCTTTTTCATACATTAAATTGGCTAGAAATGAAAGTGGGATAGATACTTCATGCTTTATTGCCTTTAAACCTCTAATAGGGATACTATTACTATTATTATACTTATACTATTACTATTATTATACTTTTGGCACACTGGATCACTCCTATAACCTTGAGGTTCAACTGGCCTCCACACAAAGCTGTCAGGAATCCGCCTCATCAGTGACAGAGTACAATTGACTGAACGACTTGCTCCAAACTTGGCCATGAAACAATCCTCAGCAACAGTTGAAAATATCTACCAAATGCGCCTGCAACCTGTCCACTATCCACAAGCAACCCACCTTTCATGCAGAGATTAATATTATTCACTTCTCTAGCCTTGATCTTGGTTTACTATATTCCACAGAGTTTTTCACTTGTTTCCGCTATTAGCTATCACATTACCAAAGTACACACTCTTACATCTGTTAAGGAGCTCATTGTGTTGTTTTTTCTAGGTTTATCCAGTTCAAGAACTCTCAAATCACAAACTTGTTTGGATAACCAGAATAAATCATTTAGCTCTCTACTGCTAGTCACAACCTCTGGCCTCTGGGGTTAGTTTGTTTAATTCTTTTGGATGCATTTGTTTTTAGAGGACAGTTTGTTTCAATAGCCCATATCAAAATTTCAAAAAACTCAGCATATGCAATCTCCACATTAAAACTGATGGCTTCATATACAGGATCAAAGCTTACATTTAGTAAAAATTACCTCAACATATTTAAATTAAAATCAGACAAAGCCCTATAGTTACAATGAGCCACAGAAACATGCATGCAGCATAGCCAAGTGATCACCCAAGTTAGCCTGAACAATCCTTGTATACTCATTAATGATTACATTTCTGTTTGAAACAATATAATCCAATTTAGACACGATCAATGATTTTTTATTCAATTGAATTCTGGTAGGTTTATCAGATGTAATATTAAGATTAAAGCTATGAAACAGATCAAATAACAGACTCTTATTGCTACCAGTCTCCACAGCATTTATGTTGAGATCACCACAAAGATATATTAGTTGTATTAATTTTGCAATAACTTCTCGATAAAATGTCACAATTTTCAAGGAAAATCCTAAAGTCACCATTTGGTGGCTGGTAAATACATATCACATATTTCAACATTTCAAAGCTCAAAACTGCAAGCACACATCTCTACATGGAGTTCAATGGATAAGTTTTTGCAATTAATAACCTTTGATAAGGTGCATGCCCTATTTAATATAAATGGCTGAACCTCCACGAATAGATGCACTCCTACAAAAGGCAGTAGCCACCCTATACCCATGAAACCCTGACAGATGTATAAATTCCTCTTTACACCAATGCTCTGTTATACATATTACCATGGGTTTCTGTTCAATTACAAGTAATTCAAGATTGTTAATATTATTGGAGATTCCTTGAACGTTTACACATATTAAGCCAAAAGGTAATCCTTTCTTCACGTTTGAGTAATGGGGACCAACTGTGTCATTTGTCTCGACTCCTGTCTCCTGCTCGATTCTCTGATGTAAACTTAATATCTCCTGTTGCTCCATTGGCGCCTCGGAAAATTTGCTCTGTCACCATTAAATCCGTTATTTTGATATCTCCTCTGATAATGATTAAATCTGAAGGGGTTCAAGCCAATACTGACTGGCCAGTTGTTGGAATTCAAAACAGTATTTGATGGTTCCGGTGATACTGTAATCTTAAAGCTTGCTGAATAACTCTTTTGTCTGTTATCTAGTTTCTCACAAGCAAAGACATTTATTGCAAAGCTTCTCAAGTGCAACTCCATTTGCGCAACAGTTGTTTCAGGCTTGAGATTTCCAACGAAAAACCAGAATCGTTCTTCAGCTGCCTCGAGACCAGGTATCTGGTCATTGTACTTCCTCTAACCATTTTAAGATTAGGTGTCTCTACAGATTTAAGTGGTTTAACAGGCTCAATAATACCCTGCATGGCTGCTGAAACAGCATTCCGGACCTGACTCCTGGTCATGCTTGGTATGGCAATTGTGGTAGCGGTATTGGTAACAGATGACTGGTTAGCATTGGAGTTGCTTCCCATTCTATTGCGAGTTTGACTGTGGTGGTTACTACTACTACCTTGTTTAGGTTTATTGTTGAAGTTGCTCACACCACAGTCCTGACTTGGTCTGACAGGAAAAGGTGAAGATGAAATAATACTCTGAGGTGGTTGACATAATAAACTAGACTTGGAATTGGACTCCTGTCCATTAATGTGTCGCCAGAGATCAATTGCATCAAAACCTTAACAAGCTCTTTGTTTGATTGGTAGATGTTCTACAGATTCTAGTTTCTCTCCCAATTTTTTCCTCAAACTTGACAAGTGACTCACGCACAATGGATTGCACAGTGTCAATTGAGATCCGGTCCAGGCCTTTAGGGTCTTGCTCTTGACTTGCTTTGTTGGCATGATTCTCTAAGCACTCCTTACACCAGACTAAAACCATCTTTTTTTTGGGCCAGAGCGCAGCGAATTTCTTGAGCCGATATTCCACTACATTAAGACTTGCAGGAAATTCCATTACATCTGTTGCAATGAAAGCCAAATAGCAGATTTTTATGCTCCATAAAATAGCAAGTTACCTCACATACTCACATGTATCACAAATAAGCTCAACCAATTCCTTCTCTTGACTACCCATTGTTGGCAATAAGCAAGAGAGAAAATTTCTAGACTAGACTTGGCAACAATACCTATTTGTTGACCTTCCAAAGAGTAACAGATGTTTGTTTACACTTTATTCTTAATGAACATTTGTGGCTAGATTGCTTAGCATTCACTTCCACAGTAAAAACACGTTAAACCCCATCACACCACACACTTTTCACAATTTAAAATGACTTTTAAAAACACCCAAATACTTGTAAAATATCGGAGATAAACAATGACGCCCCCGGTAATGTTGCCGTTTGTGATCAACCCAATACCCCCTATAACCCTTTTCTATGAGCCCAACCAATTAAAGAACTGAGGAGCAATCAATGTTGCCACTCAGAATCTTATAAAGGAAGCACAAATCAGCACACATCCTCCGGACCTCTAGAGGCTGCAATCCCAAGAACCACCTAATATCACCGTAAGTATATTCCTCACGAAGAAGACCCATATGTGTTATGTACTCTCTCAATTGCCTCAACATAAATTCTATAGTTAGGCGACCATATTACAGAAGAGACCTAACGAGAGAGCAGCAATTTCAAGGCTCTTGAAACAATCTTTTGGACATGAGAAGAGATTGGAGAGAATGACAATTTGACGTCAAACTCTATACCCAGGTCACAAATAATGATTAGTACTGTTAATAGGTATGTCAGTTAACTCATAGTGGAATTTAAGTGAATCCTGGAGCCTTGACAAGGAAATCTGAAAACATTTATTGATATTTAACTCCATTTTGTTAATTTGACACCACCTCACAAAACATGTCAGGTCATTCTGCAACAAAAGGACGTCCTCAGGAGACCCTACACGTCGGTAGATGATGCTAACATGGTTTTAATTATCTCCTATTGATTTTAACAGGGTTAGTGTATAAATTGTGTTTCGGTATTGTGGATAAAACTGTGTTGGTTGTAGTGCCTCTTGCTGAAGGTTTCAAATGATGTTGATTGGTTATATGGATATGAAATAAAGTCTAACCGTGCAACATATTTGATAGCCACTTCTGGCATAACTGGAGGCTTCTTGAACTGTCACAATTCTTTAGAAAATTGGTTGAAAAAATATTACTTCTCGGCGTTGTAGCTTACACTTACCTTAATATTTGTAGGGGTTCAGTTTAACCCTTGATTGAATGACAAAATCTAGAGATATATTAATTATTTGGCACTTCGAATATATATTCATGATCATCTATCTACAATGAAGCGAGCTTCAATGTACGTATATGTAATGGCTGCTTCATTTTATATTTTTATTCCACAGGGTGCATAGTGGTTGTATGACTGGTTATGTATTTTTAAGGTATAAAATAAAAAGATCAGAACATATTTTAATCAATTATGCTTTAATACAAAAAATATGCTTACACATGTAGCAAATACTCAAGTTTGATCAGATAATATCTAATATATTAGCCCAAGGCTACAGTCATAATAATAACATAAAATATATTTTTCTTTATATTGAGAGCGCAACTATATCCCTGGAATCAAAATAAACATATATTTTGTATAAGCAATGAACCTGTGCCAACAAGGCCAAATTTAATATCCGATTTAAATGCCATTAAAATGAATAATATATAACTTTCAATGACTTTAAACATGTAGGAAATTTCATTGTATCCAGTTGGTTGTAAGATGAAAATCAATTTGATTAAAACAAATTGCTAAGTCATATTTCTTTAATAAAAGACCTTTAGGTTTTATCGATTAGGCCCATTATAGACTCACTTAAACCAAATTAAAGTAAGGCAACATCTACGAATGTCGCGGAATGTTTCGTCCACCTAATAAAAACAATTATTTTGATAAATTCCAAAGATAATGTTTAACTTCTTTATGCATGTGTTTTAGGATTAGGAGATCCTAGTCAGTAATGTGTAAATCTTTTGACAAAGTGTAAGCCGACACGTGCATCATGTCCTGTCTATGAACTTTAAAGTTCTCAATTGCCCTGGATCTGACGTGTTCCCAACTATACAAGTCTCTATATAACGGCCTAACGTACTTCATTCTTCCAATAACGTTAAGCCAGTTGAAAACTGCGTCGATTTTGTCTTCCCAGTGTGCTTTTAAACAAATCCTGAGCCATCTGAACTTGATTTCCGCGTTCTTGACATTGTCAAAGTCAAACACCGCGTTTAGAGCTTGAAGTTTTGTAATGGTTTGAGCTGGTTTTTCGACAAGTTGTTGAAGAATATATATAACCTGAGAGTAGAGACAAAAATTAACATTTTCAAGCGATGCAGAAAAGTGAATATTACCTGGGAAATTAACAATTTTGCTTTGTCTTCAGCGGTAATAGGTGAAGGGTCCTCGCCATTCCAACTTAAATATTTCTCAATTAATTCGTCGCAAATGATTGCCAAAGATTTATCATAATCGGGGATTATCGGTGGCATACCAGGACCGTACAACCAAGTCTGCCAGTCTATATCTTTAATAGCTTGCTTTTCTGAAAAGTACGTTTCAAAGTACGACTTAAACACGTCGGTGTCTATCGACTGGTACTTGTATTTGTCGAAGTACGAACGCAGAAAGGGCTCCATTGCAGCTGAAAAAGAAAAATTTAATGCAATAAAATCAAATTGTATCAATGAACGAACATGTATCCGTAAACCCACAGAGTTACAACAAAATCATGATTGGTTAGGTTTTATTTATTTATTTATAAAGCACTTTACAGGTAATTATGCATTGATTTAAGTTCAGGAGCAGACGAGACACCGTTAAGTGCGCACAAAAACAAGTCTAACTTCTTAGTAAATTATTTATTTATTTATTAATCAACGGGCAAAGCCCAATTTACATAGAAATATTAGGTACAAAGTTTAATGGTGATAATTAAGTTAAATATAAAAATAGATTTTGAGGTAACAACGCTATAATTATCATCATCATCATCATTTGCAGCGTTAGCTATTCCATCTTTGGACAGACGCCTCCCATAACGGGCAAGATGCATTGGTTATAGACTCTAGACTTTAAATGTTGGGGAAATTTTGATCAAAAAACCAATCCTAATTTGCCAAAGGCAGCCCACCCCAGCTGGATTCTCCTCGATATTTCTTTATTTTAGAGGTTCGGGTCGAACGGAATATTTTGTCCAAGATAGATATACTCTTGTACAACCTCGATGGTTTCTTTATTATTTATCTGTATAGGCAGAGCATTATCTTCACTAGCCATGATCTTGGTTTTCGCTATGTTCATTTTAAGTCCGATTTCCTCGTCTGCTTCCTTAAGCTGTATTGTCATCGTTCTGAGCTGTTCCATGCTACTTGATGTCAGAACTATATTGCTGGCAAATCGTAGGTGTGACAGGTGCTCTCTGTTTGTTGTTGTTGATGCCCATTGATTTCCAGTTGAGAGTTTTAAATATATCTTCGAGGGCATTTGTAAACAGTTTAGGAGAGATAGTATCGCTCCTTGTCTAATACCTCGCTTAACTTCCACAGGCTCAGTTTCTTCGTGGACTTGGATTCTTAAGGTAGCGTGATCGTATAATACATTTGAGGTTGATATACCGATAGTCAGTACGACATCTCTTGAGCGCGTTGATTAATGCCCATTTTTCTACAGTATCGAACGCCTTTTCGACGTCCACAAAAGGTAGGTAAATAGGCCGGTTATATTCCTGACCCTTTTCTATGGCTTGTCTTATGGTGTGTATATGGTCAATTGTACTGAACCCTTTTCTAAAGCCTGCTTGTTCAGGTGGTTGGAACATATCCAGATGTCTCGATATTCTATTAGTAATTATTTTTGTTAGGAGCTTATAAAGATGGGACAAGAGTGAGATTGATCTGTAGTTTCTAAGGTCTTTTTTATCGCCCTTTTTGTATATTAACAGCACCTTGGCCTCTTTCCATTTGGTAGGTATTTGTCCCATTTCCAAGCAGTTGTTAATCAGTTGTTCCAGATTATCTAGTAGCTTGTTACCTCCCAACTTGATAAGCTCTATCACTATCTTATCAGGACCAGCTGCCTTGTTATTTTTCATCTGCTTAAGGGCAAGTTTTATTTCGTATTTACAGATTGGTGGCATATCTTCTGAGTAATATTTGGTGAGTACTGCCCTTCGGTCTGAAGGTTTAGCTTTGGGTTCTAGTTTTTTGGATGAGTATAAATCACGGCAGAACATTTCTACATGTCTTAAAATTTTTTCTATGCTTATAATATCTTTTCCGTTTTCATCTATCAGGCATGTTATATTAGATTTTCCCTCTGCAATTTGTCTCCTGAATATTTTTGGTCCCTTGTTTTGCTCGATTATATTTTTTATAGTTTCTTCATTTGTCTAGCCACATCCGTTCTGACCATTCTTCTTATTTCCATATTTCTTCTTTTCAACTCTTCCCCTGTTAGTTTGGATTTCTCTTTGTTTCGTTTCGCGATCATATTCCTTGTATCATCAGAGATTTTATTTTCCCTATTGGTTTTTATCTGTTTTTCACGAGTTAATTGTTCGGTGATTCTGTTTATTGTTCCAAGAATATATTCCTTATGGTTGTTGATATCCGTATTGTCGTTTGGAGGGTTACATATGAGTGCATTTTCCACTCTGTTTTGGTATTCGCTGTGGTTATCCATCAGTACTTTTAAGTTTCTCCCATTGTTCTTACCTGCTATAAGTTTTCTTCTTTCGAGCTTATATTTTATATTGACTTTGGCTCTAACCATTCTATGATCACTCATTTGTATTTGATTTAGGACTGTTACATCTCTAACATCGATTTTGTTCTTTGTTATGATGAAGTCAATTTCATTAAATGTCTTATTGTCTGGACTGCGCCATGTCCACTTCCTGCTAGGTTTCTTCTTAAACAACGAGTTCATAGCTTTTAGTAGGTGTTCTTCTAGAAAATTAGCGAGCATCTGTCCTCTTTCGTTCCTTTGTCCATATCCATGTTGTCCCATACACGTTTCACTAGCCTCACATTGTCCCATCTTTGCGTTGAAATCCATAAGTATGGTGAATTGTTTCTTGTCTTCCTTTAGCGCTTTTCTGACATCATCATCAAACTGCTCGACTGTTTCCTCCTGGTAGTCTGATGTTGGAGCGTATGTTTGAATTATTTTTACTTGATATCTTCGAGTTGTTTGGATAGTGATGTAGGCGACTCTTCAGGATATACCAACAGTCGAGACAATATTGGACGCCCATTTTTGTATACAAGGAATCCAACTCCGTTTCTTCCAACGTCGTCCTCTCCTTTAGAGAAAAGAATATTTCCTGATTTGAGAGTAAGGAGTTCCTCTCCTTTTCTTCTAGCCTCGCTTATTCCAACGATACCCCATTTTATGGAATTCAGTTCTTGCTCAAGTTGGAGCAGTCGGTCCTCAGTGCTCAGAGTTTGTGCGTTAAAAGTGGCAATGTATATCGGTGTGCTTTTCTTTTGTTATCGCATTGTCTTAGTTCTGCCTCCCCCAGAATCCATGAGGCTGGCCAACACTGAAGCTGTATCGGCGTGGGATTGTGAGATGTGATTTATACCCACCTGGGGTAATGTTGTTTTAAAATTCGACATTTCATGGGTATTTTGGCATTTAAAACGCCGCGCTTGCCAGGCGTGATGGCGAGTGTGTTTTCCAGCCGCTCCTAACATGGAGAACAGACGCTGTTCCCAGCCGCCCACTCTGGGTCAGACGCTGCTGTTGTGGTGGACTTCCTAACGCCCAAGATATGTTCCAACCACCTGAACAAGCAGGCTTTAGAAAAAGGTTCAGTACAATTGACCATATACACACCGTACGACAAGTATGGTGTGTGTGCCTCCGAGGGAATTTAAACACCCAATCATTTTTTGTCACCAGAATGTTCAATGCCTCTCTAATAAAGTTTTAATTCTGGACGTGGAACTTGAAAGGGCTCAGTGTGATTTCCTTTTAATTAGTGAACATTGGCTGAATGAGGAACAATTGAATCAGGTAGTATTTAGACATTATTTGTTAGTGGCGTCCTATTCTAGAAAGATTTCAACTCACGGTGGCGTAGCTATTTTTAAGAACGAGAGCTTTTGTAAACCTGTTTATTCTTGTGAAGTTTCCCAGTTCTCTGCCGAAGGTATTCTTAAATGTTGCTGTGTAAGAATAGATCATTTAAAGCAGTTTTTAATAACCATATACAGACCACCTCTGGGTAACTTTAATTATTTTTTGGAACTTTTTAACAGTATGTTAAATCATCTTAGTCGTCCCAATTATTGCTTCATTATAGGAGGTGACTTTAATGTTAATTTTTTGTCTGACGCTTTAAATCTAAGGCTCCTGTTTGACCTTATGGGTACATATAACCTGGTTTATAATGTTAAGGTTCCAACTAGGGTGAGTGCTACATCAGCAACCTGTATAGATAATTTTCTGACGAATATAATATGTAACAGTTATTGTGATGTTTTGAATTTTAATGTATCTGACCACTATTGTCAATTTTTGTGCATTGAGTCTGACTCTAAGGTCGAGAAACTCGAAAGAAAGTACTGTTTCCGAAAAAATTTTGGTACCCATAATATGTTAACGTTTATAATTTTTTTTAAAAATGGAGGGTTTTAGGGAGGTATACCAAGTGCCTTTCCCCAATGATGTTTTTAGTGTATTTGCGGAAATTCTTTTTCATTATTTTGATTTGTCTTTCCCTCTAAAAAAACACTACTTATTAAACAAACGTACAAAGAAAATTACATTAAATCCTGAGTTAACAAGGCTTAAACAAAGAATAAGTATGTTTAATGATTTAGCTAAGTATGATAAACAATATCTCTCACTTGGTAAACAGTTAAATATAATATATAGAGAAAAATTTAAAATTTTTATTCGCAGTAAAAATGATCTTAAAATTTTGAATTCAGAGAATAAATCTAAAGCCATGTGGCAATGTATTAATAATATACAAAAAACAAATGTAAAACATGACACTGAAATTACGATTAATGGTAATAGAGTTTCTGATGATGGCTGATGCATTTAATTCACATTTTACATTGTTGGATGATAAAAAAACCCACTGATTTTCAGTTTCTTAATGAGACTGTACCTTCTTTTGATAAAACTTTATTTTTATCGCCTGTTTGTAGTCAGGACGTTTTAAATAATATGTAGGCTTAAGAATTCGAATGCACGACGGCATCTGCAATATTTTAAAAAGTTGTAAAGAGTATATTGCGCACTTGCTGGCATATTTGATAAATCTTTCTATTGAGACTGGGTATTTCCCTGATAAGCTTAAGACTGCAATGGTAATTCCTCTATTTAAAAAGGGTAATCATAATAACTTTGAGAATTATCGCGGACTAAGCCTTTTGAGCAGTATTTCGAAAATTTTTGAACTAGCAATTACAGATCAGCTTGTGTCGTCATATTTCTCCAAAAATAAACTACTCTCTTCCTCACAACATGGTTTTACTGCGGCTAAGAGTACTGAAACTGCACTCTGTGAGTTCCAGCGTATTATTGTAGAGTCTCTCGACAAAAAGTTATTAGTACTAGGCTTGTTCGTGGACTTTCCTCGGGCATTTGATGTTGTCAATCACGAAATTCTGTTGTCTAAGCTTTCTAGGTACGGAGTGAGGGGTAGACCTTTAAATCTTATTAAATCATATTTAATGAACAGAAGACAAATGGTTAAAGTAAATGATGCAACGAGTAGCTACAAAATGATTGTAAGGGGTGTCCCACAAGGGTCAATTCTGTGGTTTGCAAATGACCTCATTCGCTTTATTAACAAATGTGCCCAAAATACTCACGTTATTTCGTATGCCGACGATACAAATATTTTAATTATTGGAGAGAATCCTGTGCGCCTAAAAGAAGCTGCAGAGGATGTTTATGAGAAAGTTTTGCTCTGGTCGCATAAGAATGAACTCAATCTAAACAAAAAGAAAACGACGACTGTATATTTTTCTTTTAGACAGAATATTAACCTGGCACTATTTAATAGTTCGTATTTGCGTCCGACTTTGGCTAGTGATACTAACCTATTGGGGGTAGTTTTTGACCATAATTTGAGGTGGCTGCCGCATACAGAAGAGCTTGGCCTAAGTTATCGTGAATCATGCAGGGGCGCTTTTAAAAGCTTAAAAATTCTGGTATGTATATTTATCAGGTATGTTGCTTTGTGTAACGGAATAGGTCAGCTTTCCGAAGTGTTAGGGTGGAACATAGTTACATCATCGAAAGAACTTCTATTACCCATAAATCACCGATTCGCAGAATTTCATAAATATATTTACTTTACAGGCTGTAAATTTTTTAATAAATTAAATGAAACTATTGTGGATGCTGTTAATATTAATGTTTTTAAAACAAGACTAAAGAAATACTTGGTAGAGAAAAATTGTTATAGTGTGGAAGAATTTTGTTAATTGTTAGCCGTATATACTTGTGTTTTATGATGTTTCGTCTGACTATTTTGGTGTACTGTACTTATATTTGTATGAAGTATTGCTGACTATTTTAGTATCTGTTTCTTACATTTTCTTTTTTGACCTTTTCTTCTATTATCGTGACTTTGTGTACTTTTCAACTGAAGAAATAAATGCTTTGATTTGATTTGATAGAAAAGGGTCAGGAATATAACCGGCCTATAATACAATACAGTAATTATCAGACGACAAGAGATTGCTAAACCGCAGATTCATGTTACTTTTATGTAAATCTGTGTCTTCTTAATAAATTATAGAACCTATGCCTAGGAAAGGAAAACTCCACAACAGTCTGGACTTCGTTCGCGAACCTACACATTCTTGATATTGGTGAATGGAAACCATAATTTGTTCTGTGAAAGGCACATGGAAATTAGCATGAGATCGTGTGTATCTTGCTGGCACGTGTAGATCCACCCTGGCAAGAAGATAGGGGCGGTCCAAATTGTAGTTCAACAAATCATAGAGAACCTTAATATCTTTCTTAGCTCTTCGTTCCTCCAAAGTATCAATAATTATATGTATGACCTCTAGTAGGGAGTATGTTAAGTTGGGGGTCAAAGTTAAATTTGTATCTGACATATCTCAGGAGTTTGTTGAACTTGTTCTAGCCTGTTCGTATGGATCTGGCTATTGGGAGTCCACATTGTGGGGGGGGGGGGGGGGGGGCATTCTCTCAGTGAGGACGAACAAGGCTGGCGTAGAGCAACCTAACCCCGAACGAATATTTGCAAAGTCTGAACAGACTCGCTTCAGGAAACCTAAGTGCTTAAGAGCCTTAAGCGAAATTTCAGCTATATGATCGGAAAAATTCAAAGATTTAGTAAATAACACAACAGGGTCGCGGATAGAATCGACGACGTGTGTTAACTGTGATTTTTTTAATGAGATATGGAAACACCATGTCATTCCCAGATCTATTGAACAGCATAAGGTTACACTTCTTAATGTTAAGTTCCATACCATTCTTATCACACCACACAATAAGTCTATCAAGATCAGCCTGTAGTTTCAAACAGCAATCGTTGGACGAAACAGTTCTGTAAAATTTCAAATCATCTGCAAACAAACAGAATTCGCTATGTTCGAAACAACTGTCGATATCATTTATATATAGATTAAATAGTAGTGATCCCAAATGTGACCCTTGAGGAACACCTGATGGAATTTGAATAGCTCCGGACTCAAAGTTGTTAAAACGCACTATTTGTGTTCTCTCGGTCAAGTAACTCTCCAACTATGAGAGCATAGCACCATCACTCCAGATGCTGGAGCTGGAAAATTAGCGTTATATGATTCACTCTATCGAACGCCTTGGAGAAGTCTGTGTAGATAGAATGGACCTGACGCCCACTCTCCAAGGCGACTGTCAGATAGGTGGTGTAATACAAAAGATTTAACTTTGTGGACTTTTTTGGTAGAAAACTAAATTGCCGGTCCAATACCCTGCTATTCAGGAGGGGTGACAAGTGTTCCGATACGATGTTCTCAAACAATTTTGGTATTATGCTTAAAATACTTATGGATCTGTAGTTTTGTATGTTGGATTTATCATCAGATTTAAAAATTGGTGTAACGAAACTGGACTTCCATCAAAAAGGAAATTTCCCCAGTTGAAGAGCCAGTTGAAATATGTGAAAAAGAGGACGAGAGAGTATGAAGCTGCAGCTTCTGAGAAGCATTAGGTGCAAACCATCGGGCCCAGGTCCCTTGTTTAAGTCTAGTGAGTCCAGTTTCACATAAACATCAGATATTCTTATATCACAGCTACAAATATTTAAGGTATTATATGATAGCACTTTAGTTGGAATATCACGTGTTCTTCGACTATATACACTGGCAAAAAACTCGGCAAATAAATTAACTATCTCTTGGCCTTTACAGCTTGTTATATTATTGTACACAAATTCTTTTGGCAGATCTTTAGACTTAAATTTAGAACTAACGTAGTTATAAAAGCATTTTACCCTATTGTTAACAAGATCTTCTTCGGCAGACGCCATAAAATGGTTATGTGAGTTTTTACTTGAAGTTCAACATTTTTGTCTTAACCTACTAAACTCATGATAGTTTTCCAAAGTTGGGTGCTTTTTATATTGTTTGTGTGCAGTTTTCTTAAGGAAAATATTATGCTTAAGTTCGGGAGAATACCACCTAGGAAATTTCCTAGAACTGATACGTTTAAGTGGCACATATAAGTCAATCACTATATCATAAAATATATCAACCATGTCCCCCAATGTTCTACCTTCGAATATAACATCCCAGTTTATTGCGCTAAAGTAATTGTTGAGTCTGCACTCTTGAAGCACCTATAAAAACCATCGGCATAGTCCTGTTTGTTATTCATTTTCAATTTCTGAAATGAGCACATTTCAGAAATTGCCTCCATGGATGCAACTACAATAGGTAGAGGCCGGAACAGGCAGTACAGCAGATCCAAACTGATCACGCAACCACACCCCATGTGGCAGGTTAAAGTCGCCCAAAAGGCAAACCTGGGCTCCAGGATTTTTTCCAGCACCGTACTGACATTTTGAGTAAATACTATATACTTCTCTGAAGGACTCCTTGGAGGAAGGTAAACAGCCGCATTTATCACTATATTTTTGCCGTTGCCACCTGTACAAACAGCTGCTCAAGTGTCGTCAGATGAAATACTTCTGCTAGGAATATCCTTACGCACACCAATCAAAACTCCGCCGCCCCATTGTCATTGTCATTTGTCAGCCAGGTCTCGGTGAGGACAATGACTGCATGAGAGAAAGTCGAGGTCGATTAAAGGAGCAGATGCAATTTGGTACGCAAGCCACGTACATTTTGGTATAAAATGTTAAGTTTAGTATCATTAAACTTAATATATTTTAGTTTTTTTAACAATATCGGGTATATCTAAGCGTTAGATTGTGTTCACCATTCTCGCGTCGATCCCTCAGCCTATCCCTAATTACCTTCTCTTGGGCCCGTTGATTGGGGGTTAAGTCAGCATTAATGTAAATCTGGCAACCTAACAACTTCAACCTGCTCTGGAGCACCAAGCCAGCCTCACGTTGAGATCCTAAGGTGACCTTCAGAGCTCTCCGACCATTCTTGTTAGGTTTTCCCACTCGACACTGCTCAACCACTTTAATGTTGTTCTGAGGAATGAGGTTCTGCAGGAGTTCCTCAACAGCTTCTGCATCTGACTTATCTTGTTCTAAAGGCATATTAAATATTACGATGTTTGCAGAGCGCCTGTTACGTTCCGTGATTTTATGAAGCACAGTGTCCTCAACTGGTCACGAAGACCCTACTGCCACATGAGGACTCCTGCCTAACTTTATTGTTTCAATCTCTGCTGTCAAATCATCAATTGCTTTGAGCAGTGTCGGTATTTGGAGATACCCGCAATTACACTCCTCACAGAAGAATTTTAGCGAACGTTTACCCTTTAAGGCCATCACTTTTATCTCGGATGCAATTAATCAGGAACAATCTACGTGTTTGTGTACAAAGCGTGAACAGTTGTCGGATGGGATAAGGAGGGTGATGTCCTCCTCAGTTTTATCACAGGAAACACATTTATGCATTTTTAAGATCACTATTCCGAAATGTTCATCACTATGTATCTTTAATCCAATCAATTTTTGGCTAGTTTGCAAATGCGAAATAAATAAGAAAAGACACGATGGGAACCCTGTGTGGGACTCCTGCAAGAATAGATATCACTCGAAATAGATTTTTTTATGCGCACGCACTGGGTTCGTTCAGATGAAAATAAAAACTGGGTATCCACCCTACCAGGGAATTCGAGAACACTCAACTTGTGCAGTACCCTGTCAATACCCTGGCCGTTAGCATGATTTTTATGTATTTTATTTCATTTCAAGGTTAAACACTTCTAAAAACGCACCCTTCCTCTCTCACCAAAGACGCTATGTGTTGATCTTCCCTTTACAAAATGATCAGTATCAGCTATACACCATATTTGAGGCAAAGTGTATAATTATGTTTTAGATAAATTTCACTTTGTAAAGCCTTTGTGCAGGCACAATCTAGACACCTCTAAGAATGGCTTTGAAAAGATTGTGCATAAAATGAGTGCACCAAAAATTGTAGAAAGTAGTATTTTCTTACCTGGTCCACCAACAATATCTTCCAGATATCTGAGGAACGTTTGTCCCTTTTCATATGGCACAACAGAAAATGCATCATCAGGGTGAACTCCGACCAGGTTAACAACTAACTGAGTCAATGGATTAGTCTTACCCATTAAATTGACCTGAAAAATATATTTTTGTAATTGCATTTATTTGCTGGTTTGGCCAACCTGAAATCTTATACTCACTGTCTCTTCTAACTCGCTGACACTCGTGTAGGCACAGAAATCTTGACTCTGCTGCGATTCCAGCCTGCCTTTGATTTTCCGTTCTATAAATACCGTGAAACCTTCGTTGAGCCAGAAGTGTTCGAAATTCCGATTAGTCACCAAGTTTCCCGTCCAACTATGCGCGATCTCGTGGGCTATGACGTTTGCAAGACTCCTATCACCAGCCTTAAAAAGAAAATTTTGGAAAATGCCTACCTACTTCTTTCAGCCAAGAATATATATTTTTTTCTTTATTTATCTTGTAAGAATCACAATAATCGATTAATTCATAATTTTTGCCTGAGGACCTGGGAAGGGTCTTTCAGGATTACGCAATTAGTGGCCATATTTCTGCCATAATAATTCCAACAATATGAGACTTTTTTACCCTGAACTTTTAATTAAGTAGATGTGATTATTTATTATGTGCTTAAATTATGAATTTGTCATGTTATTATAGAATGGTTGTACCATCTTAAGTTATTGCAAATTAATAGCTGAAAAAATAAAACCTTAAAACCAGTACGTATGAAATTACTTTAAATAGTCATATAGGAGGCGTTCAAAGAGGTAATAGCAAACATATTTATTTCTTACCAACAGAGTGGGGGTTACAAATGTCAAACAAGGATTTTCCATGCCTCCATACGGGAAACTGGGCGGTAAGACCAGCAAATCGTAGATTCCCCAAATATACGGCCCGCACAATTCTTCTGCAGTTTTAAGTTGGTGCTCGGTATTCGCAAATTCGTAGGCACACTCGTCAATAATTTCTTTCTCAGACCTAAAAACAATGCAAATATTGCGCTTCATATAAACAGATTTTCCAACATTTGTGCTTTTTTTTGTCCAAGGACGTAAAAAAGGTCTGTTTAACAGAAATGTCTACACAACAATTAAGTCACCTGACTGTAATTACATAAATCCAGTTTAAAACTACAGTGTTAAAAAGATTGCATAAGAAATCAAATTAGTTAAAAGCAATACAATTTCTACAAGAACCAACTTGTAAAAAGTCATGACTTGGCGCCATGCCGGCGGGAAAAAGCGCCGTTGGCGCGACTACTTGCTACATGCTACTTCTTACTGAATCCTAGAACGTAAGAACGTGATCGTGATCAACTTGAAGGAGTTGTTAACGCCCCTTGTTACCGTCCTTTCTGGCGTGATAATCGGACATAGAAAGGACAATAATGTAAATATAGAGATATTGTGTAAAAACTTAGTATGACCGGTTGTCTAAATTAATATTATGAATTTTAATACAAATCCGGTTGAAATCTGCTGACTAGTTTGCATGAAATTCGATTATTAAAGATCGGAATTTTAGTTACTCCCTAGAAAATCCTAAAACTTCCAGCTATAATGCTAGGAAGTTTTAGGTTGGGTGAAGTGGCTATCCTGTATGATGCACTGTGATTGGTCGACTTGGCGTAGGATATGCGGCTGGCTTCAGATGAGTAAACGTGGTTACAACAGATAGCGCTAGTAAGATCGCCGGGGTACAGCGGGAAGCGCTATGATTGGTCGGAGGCCTTTCGAGGACGCTTTATTTGTAGCTATCTAGACTGCCTGCTGCAGTGGACAAACATTGTAACCAAGAGATGGCGTTAGTAGTATGCAATGGATTTTAATTTCTTTGAAATGCGAGGACAGTGGCGTGGAATGTAAAATTGTACAACATTAAGTCGTTAGATTTGAAAGCGTGTTCAAAATGGTTTTTGAACAAACACATTGATCCCAACGGAATTTCACTCACAGTCTGCCGAGATTCTCATCGACACAATGTACTTTCTTGAGTTGGTGCAGATGAATTCGGTTCAGAACTGCCTCGGTAGAACACTTGATGTGATCTTCGCTGATAGCTTGTATGATTTTACTGTTTCGGCTTGTTCTCTTCCACTGTTGCCAATGGATAATTATCATCCTGCCACGGAAGCACATTTTCGCCTCCGACTCGTCAAGATTTTGAGAAGCTGCTTCTCGAAAGAATAGAGTTTATAAAATATATAGGAATTCTGGTCTTGGTAGCGACTATGATGCTTTCTCTACTATTCGTCGTCAGGTTAAGATCCAATCTGATATGTACTACCTCCTATATCTAACCAACACGGAACATCTAATCCCTGAAAACATCAAGCACTTCTGGTGCTTGATGGGGTCTCAAAAGGGAATCTAATCTTCCAACCCGGATTTCTTACAACAGCCAAGTCCTTGAGGGCTCTCAAGCGATAGCTGAGGCATTTGCCTCACACTTTCAGTCGTCATATTCCGATTACAATGAAGTTGAGTTTGCCGCCACTTTGTCCTCGCACAGCTTTGATGTCGGGGAGGTCACTGAGAGGTTGAAACAGCTCGATGCTTCCAAGAGGGCGGGTCCGGATGGGATCCCCACATTTTATTGAAAAATTACTCATCTCTGGCTCCGCCATTTCGAAGTATCTTTCAGAGGTCAATTGATTGTGGCTGTTTTCCTGCAATGTGGACGTTCTCCAATCTTCAACCTGTTTTCAAATCTGGAGACAGAAGCGACATTGTCAACTACCGCGGAATATCATTGCTCGCTGTTATCCCTAAGCTGATGGAATCCATGCTGACTGACAAGATTTTTCTAACTTATAAGAAGTATATCGTTTCTGAGCAGCACGGTTTTTACAAAGGAAGCTACCACTAACTTCGATTTATCTAAGGCATTTGACAGCGTTTGTCATCCGCTTCTGATTAGGAAACTCTCACAGATTGAAGTCACGGGTAGCTACTTAGCATGGATCGGTTCCTACCTCTCTGAGCGTCGTAACGTGTGGTGGTTTGTAGACGTCCTTCAAGCGAGATTTGCGTAACTCCGGGAGTCCCTCAGGGTTCACACATTAGATCGGTGCTCTTCTTGTTGTTCGTAAACGATGTCATGTCCTGTTTTGGGTAGTTCCGCGTTCTCTTAGGCCCGACGCCCATAGAAGAGACGAGGCGCGGACGTCGGACGGGGACGTGGCGCGGACGCGACTTAATTTAGTTATTCACCATATAAAGTAAAGAGGCAACGCTAATAAGGGAAGTCAGGCCGAGACATGTCTTTCCGCGACCGAACCGCGTTTCTTTTTAGTCTCCAGAGGCTCATTGAAGAGGTGAGACATTTGTTTAAAATGGGCGACTCCGAACTTAACGTGCATTTAATTGAATTAATAGAAAAAAATTCGTTTTTATATGATAGCAATAGTATAGAAAGATCTTAACCGCGCCTACATCCTTACCGCGTCTCTGCCACGTCCGCGACGCGTCGCCGCCCCATCTGTTCTGTGGGCGCCGGGACTTATATGCGAACGACTTGAAGTTCTACAACACCGTCGGTCCCTGTCATGCTAATGGCTTACAGTCTGATCTCGACGAATTCGCGTCCTGGTGCTCTTCTAACTTATAGAAAATCAACGTTTCTAAGTGCAGCTCTATTACGTTTTGCAGATGTACACAACCAGTTGTGAGCACTTACAGCATCAACAATGAATTTATTGAAACCGTGGAATCTGTCAATAATCTGGGTGTGACATTTGATTGTAAGCTATCCTTTAATCAGCATATGGATGGTATTATTCTCAGGGGTTTCAGATTGCTTGGATTTGTGAAGCGTAACACTAAATTTATTAACGACACTAAAGCACTAATGTGTCTATATAACCGTCTGGTCCGTAGCATCCTCGAATATTGCTCAGTTATTTAGTCTCCTCTTTATGCCGTCCATAGGAACAGACTTGAGCAAGTGCAAAATAGATTTGTAAATTATCTATAATACAAACATCGTTTCCCCTCCTCTGGACTCACTTATGAGACCAAGCTATTGCTGTGTGGTATGAAGAGTCTCGAACGTAGAACTTCTGAACAACATGGTTGACTGTCACCAATTGTCGCAGCTGGTTCTTTTGCTTGTCCCAGTCAGGCGTACAAGGCACCGACATCTATTTTACGAACCTTTACATAGAACCAACAACCAACTATGGCCACACTGCCTTCGTTGACAGAATGGTGAAGTTGAAGCGACTTATGAAATATGGTTCAGTTTAAGGTTGCATTCTGTATTTTGTTCGTTTTTTATTTTGTGACTACTTATTGTTGTGCAATTGTTCCCTTTTCTGTTTATATAGTTTGCACAGCATTGTTTTCATTGATGTATTTTTTCTTTCTTTATTATACCATTTGGAACTTCTATACTGTTCCGTAGTGTATTGTTTGCTTCTTCTTCTTCTTCTTTGTCAGCCCTCATTTGCCCACTCCTGGACATAGGCCTTTCCTAACATCTTCCGCTTTCATCTGTTCTGAGCCACCTGATACCATCGATTACCGGCAATCTGTCTGATGTCGTCTATCCATCGCAGGGGGGGATCTACCGACACTCTTTTTCGTTTCCCAGTGTCGCCACTGCATGATTCTTGGTGTCCATCTCCAATCCATCTGTCTTGCGATGTGAAGCCGTCACCATCATGATTCTTGGTGTCCATCTCCAATCCTTCTGTCTTGCGATGTGAAGCCGTTACCATTGGTATTTGATAACAATCCCAGAAAAATTGGCAAGCAAAATTCTTGACATCCCATTGGATGTATCACATGAGGCAGCTTCAGATTTAAGTATGAAATTTTCGGAGGTACAAGGTGGGAAGTGGAGGCTTTTATTAGCCCTGATGGATCGATCGAGATCTTCGATGAAAGATACGATTGGCGTGAGTAAATATGCTCTAGTACCAGTCATATCTGTAAAAACCCCGTTTAAGTCAGGTGAGCAGTACCTAGTATGGCTTTCGAAGATCGAATAACATGAGCTGGACTCGGTCTCAAAACTTCATATGCTTTGTGGATGGGGAAAGAGGTGTGCCCATGTGTCACTTAATCTCTGCAAGGCATTCAATACCGTCAACTTCTATATTTTGTTTAAAAAGTTACAACTGATGGGACGAAGAAGTAATGGTTCTGAGTTGTTTAAAAACTGATCAAATTAAAGCTGCAAATGGTCCTATTGTACAGCATGACTCTATGACATCGATATTCTTGGAGCCGGTGTATAATTATGAAGTAATTAAACAAATTAACTCTCTAAAAAACAACTGTGCTCCTGGTTTGGACTGTATAAATTCAAAACTCATTAAACCATTCTATTAATTTCCTTACTGAACCTCTCAAATACATTATCAATTTGATATTTAGAACAGGAATTGAACCCTCAAACTTTAAAACCTTCGGTTGTCACGCCTGTCCATAAAGCTGGAGATACATCGAAAATTACAAATTATCGTCCTATAAGTATTATTAATAGCTTCGCAAAGATCTTTGAAAAATATTTAAGAGCTAGACTTTACAGCTACTAATAATTTGGATAATGGGGATAATAGTCTGGCGGTTTTTCTTGACCTTGCGAAGATATTTGACACTGTGCCTCATGACTTCCTTACAGAAAGGGTACAGGTAGTTAAGCTCCGAGAAACCCATAGTGAACCATTAAATGTGCAAATTGGCATCCCTCAAGGCACTGTGCTGGGCCCATTGCTCTTTATAACTTATATTATATCTTTGGCAAGAATTAATATAGATAATGGAATAGTAATATCTTAGGCTGACGACACAGTCATAGTTTTTAAGGGAAGAAGCTGGGATGAAGTTAAAGCCTCTGCAATATACGGCATATTTAAAATAAAAAATCGAATTATTAGCCCTAATATGAACTGGCAGGAGGTTAAACATTTTTCTGCCTTCATATATCAAAGACTTTTTGTTCAGTTCCTCAGTCGGTCGAGGAGAAGGTTTGAAGCCTGGCGGGCGTCGACATCCCAGGCACAACTACAAGTGGTTGATTTTTGTAAACCAAAGATGTTGTCTCCAGAATGAACAGAAAAGTAAGTGTGAGAATCTTCAGTGATACAAAGTAAGGCTTACATGATTCTCTCTGATTTATGCCAGCGATGATACGAATTGCCTTTTTTGCAGAACGAACAGTATATTCAGCAGATATTGACTGCTTACGCCCCAGAAAGAGATTCCATATCTGAGATGCGATTCAAATAATCCAAAGTACACTGTTCGAGCTGTTGCCTGTCCAAGTTCTTCCCTGATTGATCTTATAGCAAAGCACCCTGAAGACAGCCTTCCACTCAACAGCATAATGTGCTCCTCAAAACGAAGATCGCCATCAATGGACAGTCCCAAGAATTTTGTCACTCCCTCCTCCCTTAGTGGCTCACTTTCCAGTTGCAACCCCTGCAGATCGCACCAGAATCCTATCACGTCTGTCTTTCCTGCGTTGAATGTAAGACGGTTTGAGTCGCACCACTTTTTTAATTGCCAGAAGGTCCCCAGCTATATTTTCTTTCAGTTGTTCAGGATTATCGTTATGCCACACCACAGAGGTATCGTCAGCGAAAAGCGTAAATTCTCCCGAAATGTTAATTTGAACCAAATCATTGACATAGATCAGAAATAGAAGAGGTCCCAAAACTGATCCCTGTGGAACGCCGCAGGTAACACTCAGAGATGACGATCTCTGGTCATATGTAACATGTAACCACTGACTGACTCTGACCTCCAAGGTACGATCGGAACCAAGTAAGACTAGGGCCCCTAAACCCATATTTTTCAAGCTTCATGAGCAGTATTCGCTGGTCGACGCAGTCAAACGCCTTGGAAAGGTCACAAAACACTGCGGCCACTGCCTTCATATAGGTATATACTCTCTACAGAAAGCTGAAGATGGCATCGTGGGTTCCTTTTGAGCTCTGGAATCCAAATTGATCAGAAGAAAGTAGGGCACGTGACCTAAGGTAATTCCACATTTTTACCTTTACAATTTTTTCAATGGTCTTTGCAAGGGTGGTAAAAGTGAAGTGGGGCGATAGTTTGATCGTTCTTCCAAGTCTCCACCCTTATGTAATGGTATAACTATCGCAGACCTCAAATAAGCAGGGAACATTCCTCTGGACCAGGAGCATAATTGCCCATGCTAAGGCCTCCAAAGCATTATGCGGCAACCTCAAAAGCACCTCGGCCGAGATTCCACCCTCTCTGCAGGATTTTTTGTTCTTAATTCCCAGAAGAGCATCTCTAACTTCTGCAGCATGAGTGGGAAGGAAACCGAATGATTGTGGCAGAGACACATTTGTCATGTAAGAGAGAGGGTCATCCGATGGAGACAGTTTCTGAGTCAAACTCTCAGCTATAGTGCAATAAAAGCTGTTTAGTGTGTTGGGATCAATGTGGGCATTTCGCTGGTGTGCCCCGATTTAGCACGCAGTTCATTAATTATAGACCAGCTCTCCCTCTGCCTGGTATTAGATCTTGTAACTCTGCGTTGATAGTAAAGCTCCTTAGCAGTCTTTATAAGTTTCCGTTATATTCTGCGGTATCTATTACAGTATGCAACAATGTAATCATTGCAACAGAATTTCTTCATATAGTTGAGGGCACGTAGATTAGCTCCAGACAGCCTTAAGCCTTGAGTAAGCTATGATTTACGCTCCTTGGGTTTGTGCTTAATCCAACGCAGTGAAAAGCCTCGGTTGAAGACATTAAGCAAGATGGAATGAAACGAAGTAATTGGTTCCCAGGACAGACGCACACCTAACCAATTCACACTAAGACCAAGCTGGCAAAACTTATCAGAGGCAGATGTGCTAAAGATCCTACCCCGTTTACGCTCTGTTTGTCTCTCAGTCAAACCCTCGGTCAACCCCATGAATGTACAGCCAACTGCCTCGTGATCAGAGAGACCTGCACTCAACAGGACACATTATCAAAATTGGAACACTTTTCTTTTCCCTTGCACATACGGGCATTCAGTTGCTTAGGTGCAAAATAAAAAGTATCTTATATTATAAATTTTTAGTTGCAATAGGCCAAATATAATGTATAACATAGCACTTTTGTCAATAAATTTGACTTGATTTGATAGATTATAGCAGAGTTAAATATCATATCAGTTTTAGCTCATCTTTTCCTTTCCCATATATGTCAATTCATTAGTGATGGACGGACCCGCCATATAACGCTCTTTTTACCTTGGGGAGACAGTTCAGGGCATTGTCCAAAGTATACACGTTGATATTGGGACGATTCAAGCTTGGTTGTCTCAGAATAAACTATCCGTGAATATTATAACCCAAACTAACACAAAGTAATAAAAACAAACCAAACCAAACTCTAATAGGTAATTAATCCAGGCAGGGCCTAATAATTTATACAATAACCTATAGGGGGGCAGAAGACATTGAATATGTTGCAAATAAAATGGTCGTACGTAGTGAGGTGTTTTACAACTCAATATCTATTGAGCCATTCACTTCAAGAAAATTTAAAATTGGAATAAAAAAAAAATAAAAAAGGAGTGTTACAATATAAAAAATAATAAGGCGGCTTGGATGGAGGGAGTGTTTATTATGATAAATCTATAAAGTATCTGGTTATATGTTTAGTATGTAGACAGTCACTGGAGAAACTTGTACGTCTAATGAATAATCATGGTTTATACATCTGTTAAATTTTTAATTGGACGATATCGAAGGAATTATTGAAAATATTTGCATTGTTATCTTCTACGCTGGGATTAAAACTTTGATACCACAATACCACATACCACAATACATGTGGTTAATTCTTAAAGATAACGAATCTGTTTTTGGTTTGATTTTGATATGACACGCACAATTGGTTTTGATCTATTTAATTATAGGCTTCTGTTTCATGAACTTTAATTAATACAATTAAAATGGTTTGACATTGAACGTGTATTGAGAATAATGTTAGAAACTCTTACCAGACATGTGATCTAGGGCCGATCTCTCTAGATTCTAATACGCCTACTGCCAAGGCTATAAGGTATGAAGGCACTGGCACTTTCTGGATGAAATGAGACAGCTTTCCTCCGTGAAGTTTTTTTGTGCCATCTCTGATTGCAGACATAAGAACGGTGAATTCTTGAGGTGCAGATATCTAAACAAAAAAATAATTTTCAAAACTCACAGGTTGAAAAACCTTGTCCTGTTATAAAATAAACGTATTTAAGTTTCTGTTTAATAGAAAAACATCGATTTAGCAATTTTAAATGCTATCTATTATGAACGACTGAATTTTCTGAGGAAAAAAGTAAAATGGCTTTTGATAAAATTAGCATAATTTTTTGAATGTTTTTTATTACAGAAATATGGTCCACGCCAGTTTAAGTCTGATATTAATGATTATGTACCTTGACTGTTGTTCTTATTTGATG
>MU184650.1:60869-109482 GCA_016904865.1 Pissodes strobi | reverse complement strand
ACTGCGAGGACCTCAATCTAAATTTCTTCACCTTAAATACTAATAAACTTAGAGGACAGTCAAAAAATTGAAAAAGGAGAAAAGCTCCTGCCTGATGTGGAAAATCTTTCTCTCGATCCATGTTGTGTATAGGTGGAATGGACAAAAACCTAGAAACACTAAATGGCACTGTGGTACAGTATTTCTTGTTCACTGCCAACCAATCGATAAAATGTGACCGGAACAGTGATAAAAGTAAAAACCAAAGACATAAGTGTCAGTCCCATCGGCTTCGACCGCTTACTGTTGCTAGCGATGATGATAATAATAATAATAATAATATTAATAATAATAATAATAATAATAATAATAATAATAATAATAATAATAATAATAATAGTTTATTTACGGAATAATCCAATTAAAGTATATATATAAAACACGAATGTGAGGTAAGTTTAAATAAAATTACAATAAATTACATAGACAATACAGCCATTGACAGTTATTAATATAATAAAAAAAAACTTAACAATAGTCGAAGCAAAGCATGAATATTCAATTCAATTCAAAAAGTGCTTTATTAGTCTAAAATCATAAATTTTGTTGACAAAGCGTAGGTAAATAAAAGCAGATAACATCAACATTCATGGTGCGGCCCCACTTCCAACCATGGCATGGCGGCGATCCAGAGACATAAGTATTCCGGCAATTCCAGGAACACAAACATCCCGTCACCCCAGAATACCCGGCAAGTCGCCGAACCGCACCACAAGTTAACTAAACTTAACTTAACTTAACCCAACTTAAACCACGCTAAACACCCAGAACAATCAAATACAAACAAAGAGACAAGCAATGAAATACAACATGACGTGGTACAATCATTATAATAGATCACCAAGTTCAAAGCTCGGCATAAAAGTTAAGCCAGTAAAAGTAAAGGTCAATAAAATAAAATGGTCAATAAAACAAAACAATCAATAAAACAAAAAAGTAAAAAAAAACAAAAATTAAACCTAAAAAATAAGTAACTCACAAACTTGTCAAGCTCAGACTCATTATAATAATCCGTGTCAGAATTTTCTATCCATTATACATTATACAAATGGCAATACACATCTACATGTCAAAGCGTGTCCTGGTAGAATTCAGTCAAAGTGTAATATGCCCTACTCAAAAGTAATTTTTTTAGCAAGCAACGAAAGGTCTCAACGGAATGCACTGTCTTTAAATTGGTTGGTAAATGATTAAAAATTTTTCGACCCTCATAAATTAATGATTTCTTTACTAAAGTAGATTTGGGAATTGGTAAAGGTAAAAGGTGAGCCTGACGCGTCTCTATTTGAGGAGCAGGTCCCTGGAGTGCATTGTGGTTTTTAAAGATAAGGGTTGTCATCTCTAATATGAAAAGGGAAGTCAGAGTTAAAATCCGTTGAGTCACAAAATGTGGTCTACAAGAATCCCTATGAGTAATGTTAGCAATAAGGCGAACAGCTTTTTTTTGGAGAACAAAAAGCACATTAAGTAGGCCTTGATTTGCAACACCCCAGAATGGTATACCATACCTAAGGTGAGACTCAAACAAAGAGAAGTAAACTGTCCGTGCTAGTTGTGGGCCTAATTCTTCCCTCACCACTCGCACAGCAAAACATCCTGATGACAGTCTTCTTCCTAGCATCAACACATGATCTTCAAAACGTAATTCCCGGTCGATTAGAATACCTAGAAACTTGGATACTATAGTTTCTGGCAATGGATCGCCATCCAAGAGTAGCCCAGTAACATCACATTTAAACCCAACTATGTGGGTTTTACTGAGGTTTAAACAGAGACGGTTACAGGCAAACCAGTCCTTAATGATCTTGAGATCACTTGCTATAGTTTGATGTAGCTCCCCAATTTCTCTATTTTTCCACAGGATCGATGTGTCGTCGGCAAAGAGAGTGAATTCTCCAGAAACATTAAGTTCAACGATGTCATTAATATAAAGTAGAAATAAAATTGGCCCCAGAACGGAACCCTGAGGAACTCCACAATTGATGTCCAGAACAGAGGACCTTTTACCAGAGTGCGCAACAGATTGGCATCGACCCTCAAGGTAAGACCTAAACCAGGTGTGTGCAACTCCCCGAAACCCATACCTCTCAAGCTTCAACAGCAGAATTCTGTGATCCACACAGTCAAAAGCCTTGGACAGATCACAGAAAACCGCTGCCGAGACACTACCCTGATTCACACCAAAATAAACACCCTCAAGACAACTGTAAATTGCATCCTGGGTGCTCCTAGATGTCTGAAATCCAAATTGCCTGACCGTTAATATCTTTAATGATTGAAGATAATTACAAATACTTTTCTTCACGAGTTTTTCTATGACTTTGGATAGGGTAGGAAGTAAGGAAATTGGGCGATAATTGGAAGGATCATCAGTTTCACCACCCTTGAACAAGGGAACCACCAAAGAAGACTTTAAACAAGCAGGAAATGCACCCTCAACCCAAGAATTATTGACAGCAACGGACAGCGCTTCCAGAGCCGCATCAGGTAGCCGCAAAAGCACTTTCGGGGAGATTTTATCTTCACCACTAGACTTTTTGTCCCTTATTTCAGATATAGTTGTCCTAATTTCATGCATGTTTGTATCATAAAAAGCAAATGTACCAGTGGTGTTATCAACATTCTTAAGAAAAGACAAAGGGTCTGAAGGGGATGCCAGGTTTTGGGTTAAATTATTCGCCACATTGCAATAAAATGTATTCAAGTGGTCTGGATCAATATTTGGACTGTTTTTGACTGAGTTCTTGCGAAAATCATTAACCATGGACCAGCTTTCTTTTTGCCTATTCTTAGCCTCAAAAAGCCTCTTATTATAGTACACCTTTTTTGCAGATTTAATGAGCTTCCTATAGACACTACGATAAGCATTACAATAGTCAAGGAAACTTTGATCATTACTGAATTTTTTTAAGTAGTTTAAGGAGCGTAAATTATTCCCTGATGTTCTTAAACCTTTAGTAAGCCAAAGCTTAGGCTTCTTGTTTTTCTTCTTAACTAGTTGTATGGGAAATGCCAAATTAAATACATCGCATAACATATTGTAAAAATTAGCAATAGGATCAAAACTGAAATTCACATTTTGCCAATCTACTCCATCACACAAGGAACAGAACCTATTAAAATTACGAGAACTGAACACTCTACCAGGACTACGTCTGGATTGCTGCCTTGCAATTCTTGGGAGTTTTACAGTGCAACTGACCGCCTCATGATCAGAGATGCCCGCATTCAAAATTGAGCAGGATACTTCCTCATAATTTGAACAACAATAGTCAATCAAAGTTGAACAACCATCTGTGATCCGAGTCGGCCCATTAACATGCATATTTAGTCCATATGTCACAAGCATATTTGCAAGCAGGTTAGTAGTTACCGAATCTCTGTCATTAAAATTAATATTAAAGTCACCGGCCAAGATAATTTTTGAAGAAGACGGAATAGTGGATAGAATCAAATCCAGGCGTTCAAAAAACTCTTTTATTACTCCTGAAGGAGAACGATACAAACAAATAATATATAATCTAAGCCGCTTGCAAAAGCATACCGTGAATTCAAATGTCTTCTCTTCTATTAGATGATTATACTTATCAATTCCCACAAAAGAGCCGCTAAGGTGCGAAGATTTTCTAATATGAATATATGTTCCAGGCTCATGCTAAATACGTGATCGCCATCACAATATACTATTTATGCGGGACCTAAAGTGAGGGAAGGACATACCAAATAATCGACATCATCAGGCAAGTCATTGGTCAATCTACACATCCGGTCAATAGGCATATTAGATCCATAATTGGTTCTATGAAATCCCAGATGTTTTTAAGATTGCAGTTGTGGTGCCAATCTTTAAAAAGGGTGACCAAGACAGCCCTGGCAGCTACCGTCTTATATCTCTTCTTCCCATTGTGTCAAAAATCATGGAAAAATGCATGTCAATACAAATTGTAGAATTTTTTGAAAATAATGGCCTTTATAGCAGTTCCCAGTTTGGTTTCAGGCAAAATAAAAACACCTCTCTAGGTATTCTTCACCTCGTTCAGGGTATCTTGGATAGTTTTCAGAAACAGCAGTATAACACAGTGCTTTTTTGTGACCTGAGTAAGGCCTTTGACTATGTAGACCATGGAATTTTCCTAGAGAAGCTCAAATACTACAGAATTTGTCAGATCAGCATTGCCCTTCTTCAGTCATACCTTAACAGCAGATAACAATGTGTGCGCTATAGTGATGTGACGTCAGCAAAGGGAAGTGTAACAATTGGAGTACCCCAAGGGTCAATCTTGGGTCCCATACTTTTTCTGATCTACATAAATGACTTATCAAACAT
Source organism: Pissodes strobi (assembly GCA_016904865.1). Taxonomy (NCBI): domain Eukaryota; kingdom Metazoa; phylum Arthropoda; class Insecta; order Coleoptera; family Curculionidae; genus Pissodes; species Pissodes strobi. Next base: position 105,116 of record MU184650.1, on the reverse strand, counting down.
CAGTGTAAACTCAAAGTACACTATCTTTGCTGACGACACAACAGTGTCTGTATCGGCAAATGAGTTGAGGGCTTCATTGGAGGGTTCTGTGGCTGCACAGGAGGTGGCCAAGAGCTGGTTTAATTCCAATAAATTGCTCCTCAATACTGAGAAGACATCTAGGATGGTCTTTTCGATGAGGGACCTCGGTGAAGTAAATTCCAACACAAACAGTGTCAAATTTCTTGGAGTTTCCATTGACCCAAGGCTGTTGTGGAACATGCATATAAATGTATTGGCATCTCGCTTGGCCAGTGATCTGTTTCTTCTCAGGAACCTGGCTACCAAAGTATCACAACATATGTTATTAACTGCATATTTTGCAACTTTCCATGCACACTTTTCTTATGGCATTATTGTTTGGGGTCATGCATCTGACACATATAGAATCTTTGGCCGGCAGAGAAAGGTGGTGAGGGTGCTAGGTGGTCTTGGATCTAGAGAGGACAGCAGGGAGGCTTTTAGGAGCTTAGGTATCCTCACTGTCCCATCTGCATATATCTGGGAGAATCTGCTTTACGTCAGAAGGAATCAGGATGCTTATTCATCTCATCGGAGTGTGCATGAATACGAAACCAGGGGCAGGGATGCCTTGGTGCCCCCTTATTGGCGTCTTGGGAGGTGTCAGGACAGCCCAGGCAATTAAGCTTTTTAATAAATTACCAGTGGAAATTAAAGCTTTACCAATTTTAACATTTAAGAAAAAAATTAAACAAATCTTAATCAGAAATAGTTTCTATTCCCTGGAAGAATGTATGCAACATACTTTTTAAAATGTAATTTTGTCCTAATATGTGTTGTATTTTTTAGAAAATTTTATGTCATCTTAATTTTAGATTTATTTTAACGCTAGGACCTATAAGTGTTGTTAATGTTTATTGGTGTTTTTTACCCTAGTTTTAGTATATAAAAAAAAATTGTAATTTTCTGTATGTAAGTTACTTTATGTGACATAACATGAATAAATTTTGATTGATTGCTCGAAATAAATACTCTTGCCTATTACACCTACCAGGGACATGCAGATTAACCCGACCAAGAAGGGAAGGAGAGCACATTGTTCCATTCAACATCCTAAAAAGATTACACAAATCCATGTACTTCCGTCTATCACTCAACCTTGGACGGTTCAGCAATGCATAAAGCTCATCATAATTTATATTTTCAATGGGAATTTTTTATTTATTTGCAATGTGCCTTAGAAACCTTCTTTGAACTTTCTCTAAGAGGACCATGTGGCATTGATAAAATGATGACCAAACTGTACTTGCATACTCCAAGCTCGACCGAACAAGAGCACAATACACATTTGTAAGAATATAAACATTGCCGAAATCCCTCAGAGATCTCATAACAAATCCCAACAGTCTCATAGCTCTGTTGGACATCTCCTCCATACGACGAACAAATGTGAGTTTCCGGTCCAGATCCTTAATATTATTTCCTCTCTTCACAGCTACATCACCCATAACATACTGGTAGTACACTCGATTCATTACACAATGGAAAGTGACTGATGTGCATTTATTGATGTTAAGATTTAATTTGTTAGATTTACACCAAGTGACAAATCGATAAAGATCATGTTGAAATCTCAAACAATCATTCAGTGAATCAGCAGCAGTGAGCAATTTCCAGTCATCAGCAGAAAGTAGAAAATTGGAACTCAGGATGCTATTGAGATCGTTAACAAAACAATTAAACAGGAATGGAGATCTCACGCGACAATGCACCTTTCAGTTTTATCACCTGCTTTCGTCCAGTGAGATAACTGCCCAACCAAGAGATTAAAGTGCCTCTCACACCCATGGCATTCAATTTTTCAATTAGAATCCTATGATTTACTCGGTCTAATGTCTTGGAGAAATCAGTATAGATTGCATCAACCTGATAACGGTTCTCCCATGCATCTAACACAAAACATTGAAACTCCAGGAGGTTTGAGATAGTTGATTTAAACTTGATAGAAGCATAGCATTACATTTATTTAATCTTTAATGCAAATACAAAGATTCTACGACCGTAACACACCACCCCAATCAATTTCAGACGACTATAATCCAAATTAGCATAAACTACTATTTGAATTATATTAGTGCTCTACTAGATAGGCTGACAGGAATATCCAAAATAAGGTAACGTAACGAGGTCACTTCAGGCCAATGTTTCTTTTGAAAGCTTTTTAGAAGGGGTAAATATGCACGAGTCATTTTTCTTTACTCCTAAAACAGCTGAGGAAGTTAGGAGAACATTGTTGGATATAAAGTCTGATAGAGCCCCCGGTTAGGACAATATTTCTATAAGGTTGTTTCTCAGTCTCTCACAGAATGCCCTCAATGTTATGGCAGAGGCTATCAACTGTTCTTTCTCGACAGGAATGATTCCCGATACTTTAAAACTTGCACAGGGGTGGAGATCATGATGATCCCTCAAACTACCGTCCCATTGCTCCTCTGCCAACTCTATCAAAGATCATTGAGAGATTGGTTAAAAAGCGGGTTGTATCTTTTTTGGAAGAGTATGGGGTGTTGCATGTTCGGGTTCAAGGTTGCCAGAAGTACAAGCGACCCTATTTTCGCTTTCCTGGAGAAACTTTATTTGACTCTCAACGACGGGGATACGGCCGCGGCGGCGTTCTGTGATCTATCTAAAGCTTTTGACAGTGTGGATCATGGAATACTGTTGCGGACGGGTTTAGAGGTTTGTGTATTGATTGGTTCAGGTCATATTTGTCCAACAGAGAACTTTCCATTGGTGGCAATATGTCAATAAAGCAGGGATTGAAGTGTGGAGTTCCACAGGGGTCGGTATTGGGACCAATACTTTTCCTCCTGTATATTAATGATATATGGCTAACTTACAAATTTCTGGTAGCTTTACAATTTTTTCGGACGATGCTACCATACTTTGGAGGGGTAAAAAAGCGAGGACCTGACTGATGTTATTAACTTATTAACTGCGTTCTGTACTAATTAAGCAATGGTGTGATGCAAACAAATGTGTCTCAATGTTAAAAAAAACAAATGTTATGTCTTTCAAGTGTAATGTCACGAACATTAGTATAGAAAATCGCATTCTAGATAAAAAGTTGGGTGTGTGCATAGATCCTAAACTGAAATTTGGAGCTCACATAGGACAACTTATCTCCAGAGTGTCTAGCAACTGTTATGCCCTTAGAATTATTTCAAATGAATAGAATAGAATGATAGATAGATAGATAGAATGAATTGGAACATTTTCATTGTGCTATGTTCAATAAATTTAATAAAGCATTCCCAATTGTTATGAAAAAACCTAAAGAAACTAAGCCATGGTACACAAAAGGTTTAAAAGTTTCAGGGAAAAATATGGGAGCCCTACACCAAATTCGAAAATTTGCTATGTTCAATGAATCATTTTTGACCTACTTCAATAATTATAGGAGGATTTACATAAGAACGATTGCTCTCTCTAAAAGTTTATACTATAGTACTGATGAATCTCCAAATAAATCCAAAGAATCATGGCATATTGTTGGTGAGCTATTGGGAAGGCACACTTCACTCCAAATGGATTCAAACTTACATGCGGACATGCTAAACTCATATTACTGTAGCATTGCTTCTGAGTTAACAAATAATATTTTTAGTGGATATAGAGCCGAGGATAATATGAGACATGTATGTGTGAATGAGACTTTTTTCCTTAATCCTACCAATATTTTGGAGGTGAGGGATGTAATAAAAAAATTAAAAATAAAACCTCTGCAGGATGGGATAGGATCTCTATAAAGGTGTCCTCGGCTTTGCCAGCCAATGCCCTTCAGACACTTGTAGATGCAGTAGATGATTCATTCACCACAAACACATTTCCTGATTGCCTTAAACCAGCAATTATTGTTCCTATTCATAAAGGTGGGGACTATAACAGTCCTCCCAATTTTCGACCAATAGCTCTTCTCTCCACCATGTCCAAAATTGTTGAGAGGTTGGTGAGGGTGAGAATGGTATCATTTTTGAATAGATTTAACGTTCTCAGCTCTGATCAATTTGAGTTTCGGGAAGCCAGGAGCACGGGTGATGCAATTTTTAGTCTTCTCCAATTCCTTTATGATGCACTCAACTCTGGTGATGTTGCTGCAGCAGTGTTCTGTGATATATCCAAGGCTTTCGACTGTGTAGATCACAGAATACTGCTGTGGAAGCTGGAGAGATATGGGTTTAGAGGGACTTCTTTGGGGTGGTTCAGCTCGTATCTATCGGGTCGTTTCCAAAAGGTTGATTTTGGTGGTCAATTCTCAGAGGAACTGCAAAATATCACAGGTGTTCCCCAAGGTTCTGTCTTGGGGCCACTATTGTTTCTCCTTTACATTAATAACCTCCCTTCACTCCCCATAAGAGGAAAGTTTACTATGTTTGCGGATGACACCACCATCATTTGGCACAGAAATCATGTTGATCAACTGAAGGTGTCTCTGGATGCTGATTTACTGAAGATTAAAGAATGGTGCAATGCAAATCGTCTTTGCTTCAATACCTCAAAGACAGACCTTTGAAGCTTTAAATGTTCCATGAAGTCCATCACAATCAATGAAGAGCCTGTTTTAACAGAACAGTCAACCAAGTTTCTGGGGCTCACAATAGATTGCAGACTCAAGTTTCAGGAGCACATAATTAGGTATGCAGCAGAGTGTCATCGGGTTGCTATGCCCTTAGAGTGATTTCTATGAACTTAGACTCTTACATGGCAAAGAATGCCTATCATGCTCAGTATCTCTTTAACACTGTGTTTGTACTACAAAAAAGAGCAGTTAGGGTCCTTTCTAGAGTGAGGAGCCAAAAGTCTTGTAGGCATCTCTTTGTACAAAATAAGATCTTGACCCTTTGTTGCTTGTATATACTCGAAACAAGAACTGTGGTCTTCAAGAAACACAAGCGGGACATTATGAGGGATAGTTCTTTTGGAACCCGTCTTGAGTACATCCTTCGGTTGCCCATCCCACATTCAGAGCAGGTGAGGTGTTCTTTTAAAGGGATTATTAGTTACTAAGGCATATTATACTCTAGAAGAATTTTTTAATGATGTTCTATCCGGAATAGTCCTGATTACCAAACATATGTATGTATGTATATTAGAAGAACTTGTTAGTCCTGATTACCAAACATATGTATCTATGTATGTATGTATGTATAATAGAAGAACTTGTTTGACAAAGCATCAATAAAATCGCTCTCATAATTTTTATCAATTGACGCGGACAAAGTAGTTAAAATAATTTGTGTTTAGTACCAAAGTGTGTGAAAAAAATTGGCTATGCAGTGAGTTAATAATAAACAGTTCTACTTCTCTGCTTTTTACAGAAACAATGAAAAATGTTTCTAATCTTATTCTATTAATTGAATGATAAGCACACCAAAATTAGTTTCAATACTTTTTGCTGCCTATTATTGTTAAATTCTGATGTATTCTTCAAGATATATTTTACAACTTTTTTGTGCAAGAAGATAAGACATTTGTGAATGAACATTTTGTGTTTGTATGTCAAAGAAGAAAAAAATAAACTGTTGAATACAACCTAAAGAAGTGAAATAAATTAATTTAAAAAAATTAAACTAAAGAATACATACATCACATTGACATGGGTAAGAATAATATTGGCGGATTTAAACGTTGCAATGACGGTAAGGAGCTGACTTGTTACTACTGCATCTCATGTAAAACAATTCAACATAGAAGTTGTACTGAGAGAAAAAAGAACGTAACTTATATAAAGGGTTACCGGATCTATTGCAGTAAGAAATGCGAAGAACATGCACTCTCAGAAGTTAGTGAAAATGAGATCGAATTAATTGGGGAGCTAAGACAAATGATCGAGGAGCTACAAACGGAAATCCTAGAAAAAAATAAACTATTACAAAAAGAGAAAAGAAATTCTATCACTTTTGTGGAAGATGCTACTAAGGTTGAGAAACAGTTTCAAGATGAAATTGCTGAGCAACATAAAAGAATTAAAACACTACAAAATAAACTTGGTGAAGAACAAAAAAAAATGAGGCAACTAAGAAAACTGAAGAGCAAACAGAGAAATTAATTAATGAGCAAAAAAAACAAATTGAAAAACTGAAAAAAGAGCTTAAGGAAAGGCAGGTTCAGCCAAAAAGGGATAGAAAAAGAACACAAGACCCTGCCGATGATGCTTTGGAAGCAATAAATATTGAACAAATAACTAAGCTAAATACTGAGATTGCTAACACAACGGCGATCAATACAAAACTGAAAGACGAAATTTCCATGCTTACTGAAGGGCATAATAATCTGAAAACTCTATTTAATGATCTTAATAAAATGAATAGGGATATGGTTGACACAATAAGAACGCTGGAAACCAACAATAAAATTAATCAGGAAGAAATTACAGCCTTACGCGACGAGTTAAACCAAAAAATTATCCAGAGCAGCGGTAATATTAAGGGTTAGATCGGCAGTCCAGGGTTGTGCAAATCTTTTGAAGCACAATACGCAGCGTGGGTATGACATAAATTCGCAATATACTGAAACTTCCTTATTTAATGACAATGTGACTCAAGCGTTTTTGTATAGCAGAAATATGACTAGACGTGACTATATAATTTTTTTTGTTGGAACTGTAAAAGTCAAGAATCAAGTCAATATATCAGCCGACGAATATAATAAACTCTTGTCATTGGCAGGGAAAACAAATCTAATAGTGGTTGGGCCACCATTTACAAGTGATAAAAATCTTAATGGCTCTATTTTAGAAATGAATAATCAAACGTTTCAATTGTCTCCTAATAGTCCTCATAAAAATACATTTTTGACTTTTGACTTTCTTATGCACTCGTATGAAAGATCTTCAAATGGTGTACCATCTTACGCAGCGAAAAAACAGTAACGTGTCGTGGGTCGAAGGGCGAAGGGGGCAAACGGGGAAAAGGGCGCCGCCGGAAAAATTTCGGGGTGCCACGCCCAAAAGTCATTAAAATCGTTAAAACGCAAAAAGGTCGTGGGGTGACCAATATATTAAATATTCAAGAATCAGGCGAATAGGGAAACGATTAAAAAACATAAACATGACGATGAATGTTATTTACATTAAATCAAATAAAGGATTCAATAATTAAAAATTCTAATTATGTAATTGTAATAAGTATATAGTTATTTCGTTTTTAAATAAAAATATATAAAATATTTTAATATTTACCTACTTATTTTTAATAATTAACAGCACCCTGTATCGCTTGAACGTCTGTTATTAATTATATAAATAATTTATTAATTATATAAATCCGAAAAACGACAAACACAACTAACAACCGAATACGGAACTAATTGACTAACCCAAAATACCCAAATAAAATGCATTCTTTATTCTTTATCCGCCCGTCCGTATTACCACGTTAATGAATAATAATTAGATTATTTAAGTTTTTCAGAAAAATAATTTTTAAAACCTGACAAAAAACTGCCGAATTTTTTTAACGTAAAATTAATTTGCACATCAAGTTCTGGGAAGGGGAGTGGTAATTACCCCCTCTATCCACTCCACCCCCCGTGTTTACGCCTTTCGTGGCAGCGTGAAGCGCTGAAGGAGAAAAATTTCGGCGGGTGCCAGATGCCACACTCCAAAACATTTATTTGACCCTCGATATTATAATAGTTTTTGACTAATTTTGACCCGTTCTTTCGACTGATGAAGTAAGATTTTCGAATTTTATTAAATTATTACGAATTTAATATTAAATAATTTTGTACACTACCTATTATAACGAATATTGCCAATATTATTTTCTAGAAGAGTGAGAAGGGACAAGGGACATTATATTACAAAAATAAATAATTGTGTATTATTTATTTACAAAAAAAAGTGCATTAAATAAAAACTGGAACATGTAATATGATACATACAAAAAATAATTATAGCGCCAACCGTCTGGTTTTTACAGATTTGAGAGAATTAAATTAATTCGTGAAGCATGGGGCGCCCGGTCACCTAGAGGCGGAAGGGCGAAGGGGGCTTTCGCCCCCTTTGGCCCCATATACGACACGCCACTGCGAAAAAATTATTAATAAAATTTATTTCCACCGAACTATTACTTTCACGTCAGTTCAATGATTTGGATAATTGCAGGGGTCCAACGGTTACGAATAACCATAGTACTGAAAATGTGAATGATGTTTTTTTAGGATAAGGGATAAATTAACTGTAAATAATGTAAATATCTCACTCGATGGCCATTTGGATAGAAATGAGGTGCGAACTGGGGATAGTACCATTCTAAAAATTCTCCATCTTAATATTCAATCTCTTAAGAAGAAAACTCATTTGTTAGAAACTTTTTTACTAAATTATGAACACGATATTGTGTGTATAAGCGAGCACTGGTTACAACCAGATGAGCTGACCTGTATCCATGTGGGCGGTTTCGTACATGTATCAGGTTTTGGCAGGTCAGACCGCAGGCATGGTGGTGTTGCCATATTTGCTAAAACTACTATAAATACTTATCCATTGCCCTTTGATGTGGTGGCTATGTCTGATGAGATCCATTTTGAGGTTGCGGGAGTTCTGTATGATACCATGCAGATTATATCTGTCTACAGATCACCTATGGGCGATTTAAACACATTTTTAAACAAACTGACAGAGTTATTGGATGTTTTGCAATTAAATTCGGGAGTTGTAATTACTGGGGACTTTAATGTGCATTTTCAGGCTGGCACTGTGGAATCATTGGCTTTGTGTAATCTTTTGGAGTCCTACGGACTATCCAGGGTGGTTTTTTAGCCTACTAGGAAAAATGCATGCATTGATAATGTTTTTACAAATATTATTGGAAATTTTGCTTATAAAATCATAGACACATGCTTATCGGATCACTTAGCGGTTTCATTCAGTTGTAGATTGTTTGTTCAGCCTCATACTACGTGTAAGGTTAGGGTAGCTTATAGGCCTATCACGGATCTGGGACTATCATGTTTACACCGGATAGTTGGCCTTATGGACTGCTCATTCGTTAATGATGAGTCAATTACTCCAGATGCAATGTTTAAAATGTTTATTGATATTATGGTGGATGCTCGTGAAATAGCATTCCCGGAAAAAACGAAAATAACCAGTACAAACAAATTTAATAAAACGTATAAAATCCACTGGTTTTCAGATGAAGTAAAACAAATGAGGGAAACATTGAAGTTTTTAACTAGGCTAAGCTACTCTACACCATCCCTAGTGCCGCCGGATTTTCTAAGATCATTCCGTGTAAGTTATAATAATTTTATCCCAGAAAGTAAAAGGCGAGCCAACGACAGACATATAATCAATTCAAAAAATAAAAATAAAGCCGCCTGGGATATAATAAAAAATAATAATCCGTTAAAGGATAATACCAGTTCTGACTGCTTGAACGCAAACGACTTTAATAACTTCTTCTCTGACATTGCCGGAAATTTGAAGAGGAATCTTCCTGTTTCGAACGTTGATCCCTTGAGTTACTTACATTTAATAAATATTAATACTAACGAAAGTTTCAGTTTCGATGCAGTTACTTATATTGATCTTAGAGATATAATAGCCAATATTAAAAACAGTCCCAGTAAGGACTGTTTCGGTTTTAATATAAAGATAATAAAGACAGTACAAAACATCAATCTATCCATTGACTAAAATAATAAATAAATGTATAGGGGATGGTATCTTTCCGGATTGTATTAAGGTGGCACGGGTTGTACCTATATTTAAAAAGGGAGCTTGTGATTATGTTACCAACTACAGGCCAATATCGATAGTTCCTGTATTCGGTAAATTATTTGAAAGTACATTAAAAAACAGATTTGTTCCTGTTTAGAGACTCGGCGCCTTTTCAACCCCTCCCAGTTTGGGTTTCGTTCGGGCATGTCTACCACACTAGCAATAGGCCATCTTGTAACTTACATACAGGCGTGTTTTGAGGATAAACTGTACTCACGGGCCTCATTTTTCGATTTGACAAAGGCTTTTGTTGTGTTTCTCATGATTTGCTGATACAGAAACTTCGTAAATATAATTTTGATACTAACAGTATTGAGCTAATAACATCATACTTATCAAACCATTTACAGTACGTGACTTATGGCGGATCAACATCGGGAAGAAAATATATTGCAATGGGTGTGCCTCAAGCGTCTGTCCTTGGTCCAATTCTGTTTCTCCTCTATATAAACGACATTCCTTTATGTTCTGTTCATAATAACATTAATTTTGTCCTATTTGCTGATGACACTACAGCAGTCACAAAAGCTAATAATTTGATTGATCTTGACCAGCAGACTACAGCGATACAGTCTGATATCAACGATTGGTTCTTGTCTAATGAACTCAGTGTCAATGAGGCAAAAACTCAAATGATCGATTTCTCATAACGACCCATTAACACAAAAAACTAGTCCTGTAAAATTCCTTGGCGTTTATCTTGACTCTGGACTAACATGGGAAAAACATATCGACCATCTGTAAAATGTTCTCAGTAGAAAAATATTTGTTCTGCGCAAACTTATGAAAATTGTATCACAGGGTGTCCTACTTAACGCCTACTATGGCTATTTTCACTCCCATCTTTCATATGCCATACTGTGTTGGGGTCATTCATCATATGCCTCCAGAATCTTTGCGGCTCAAAGGCGCTGTGTGCGGGTCATGGCTGGTCTAAGATACCGAGACTGCTGTAGGGACTCTTTCATCTCTTTTGGTATCCTTACACTGCCCTCAGTTTATATATTGGGCTGTCTCATGTATGTAAGAGACAATGCCGATAACTACACCTACAATGGGGACTATCATGATTACAATACCAGGGCCAGAGATTGCCTTAGTTTGGCTTATACAAGGACTGCCAGAGCTAGGGATGGCCAAAACCACAACGGTGTAAAATTTTTCAACCTATTACCCGTTACAATAAAAAGTTTAAACTGAAATTCATTTAAATTAAAATATTTTCAAAGAAAAACCTTTTATAGCATTGAAGAATTCCTTCAAAATAATTTTGCTGATCTGGTATAATTTTTTGAAGAGTATGTTGCCTAGCTTGGCCTGTGTATTAGGAGATATAGAGTATAATAAATTATAATTCTTCAATGTTTTTTTTGTCACAGATGTAGTGTTTTGCGATGTATTTGTGTACTGTAATTTGTGTTTTTTTTATATGAATTTAACCTGTGACTTTTTATATATAATCTGAATGTTGTCTGTATTGTGACTGTATTATTTGCATTTTTCTAAACTGTAAGTGACTTGTGAAAATGCTTAAGGCATGAACAATCATCAATAAAGATTATTCTTATTATTATTATTATTATTATGTATTTTTATTTTATTATTTTGCAACTGTGTTTTACTTGCATTGTTTAGTATTTTAAGGTTTACTGACTTAGATTAAGTAGGGCTTTGTCAATAACTCTCTGTTTCAGACAATAAAGCTACTTTTTGAATTTGAACTCGATAAAATTGCAGCAAGAAATGCATACTTCGCGCTGATAGAATCGCACCTGCGGTATGGGATATGCTTTTGGGGTACATGTACCAAAAAGTTATTTGACTGTGTCTTTGTAATTCAAAATAGGGCAATAAGGTACCTGTGTATGGCCAACGTTGGAGATTCTTGTAGACCTTTATTCAAAAGAGAAAATCTTCTAACTCTATGTTGCCTCTTTATACTAGAAACTGCATGTCTTATGCATAAAAAAATCAGAGAAACAATACGCAACACACCAAACTATGTCACAAGGCAATCATATATGATTGGTCCTCCAATACCTAATTCTAGCTTGATACGGGATTCAATAATTTTTAACAGCAGGAAGATATTTAACCATTTGCCTTTAGAGATAAGAAAAATTTATGAAACAAAGGAATTTAAAAGGGGGACGAAGGCTCCATTGGTTGTGAGGGCATATTATGATTTGACGGAGTTCTATCAGGATAGATTTTAATATTGTTTAATGTTACTTGCCGGACTATGACGTTATATAGAAGTTTAGGTCTTTGCTTCTCGACTTTAATTTTAACTTTATATTAGTGTTTGCACTTGTGCTAGTTATGGACTCTTATTTTGGTGTGTATAATTAATTGTTGTTATTATTGTTTTATGCTACTTTTTCTGTGCAATTTTTTTTTATAGACCAGCTTTGTCAACGAGGAATCATTTTCTTCAGATAATAAAGCACATATATTGATTGATAGGTAGCTATCAAGTTCAAATATGTTTCACAATCTCAAGATTAGACACAGATTAAATGTTTATCAGTAATTTCAAGGATGAATAAATATTTATAAATATATGTGTTCAAAGGCTACTTTAACAAAGTTACTACATGGCAGAAAGTATGTAAAACACGGGAAAATATCTAATATTAAATTAGATTAGACTTTTTTGGCAGTGTCCACCACCGAGACCTGTAAGATTTATTGTGGCTCTCCCTATTTTTAAAGTGCCTCATCTAGTTTTGTATCTCTGATTATACTCCATAGCCTTTGCCTTTATAATGGCCCCTCCGTGTAATTAAAGTAAACACATCCTCATGATACTTCACAGTGAGTTGCAGTTTCCTCTTCTTCTCGACAGAAGCTAACTAGAGTTTGATCTCCCAGACTCATCAGACTTAAGTATTATTTCAGTCAACAATGGCCGGTCAATAAATCTACAAACATTCTGACAGCCTTCCTATTGTGGCTTAGTAAGTCAGCTGTGAGCTTTGCTGATGACCTATTATTGAATCGCTCGCTTGTCTCTGTCCTGGTTGGACATTCCACCATTCTTGAGACTCTGTTGCTACCCATTTCGTAATGGACAGTTTAATAGTACGCTTGGCCACCTTACCAAAAAGCCTTACGAGTCTGCTTTGGCTATTTTATTGCCTCAGAACCCAAGCTAGAGTTACTATGTTACCTAGTTTGTTTAATACCTTGCAGCAACTCTCTCCTAGTTTGGTGGCTAATTTTACAAAAATGTACAAACTGAACCTAGGAAATGTACAGGTTAAAGAAACAGTACAAAAATACAAGGAAATATATTTTTTAATATAAATTTCTGAACCTAAAAAATAAAAAAAAAAATTTTTGGAACTCTTATAACATTTAGAGTCAGTTTTACTTCACGCCTTAATTTTTATCACTAATAAAACCGAATTGATAGAAATATTTCCCATAATAGGTACTACATACAATATTTATATTGATTTTCTCTGAAATAAAAAGAGCCTATTTAATAATAACAATAATGACCATTATTGCATTGAATTTAATTATAAAATATTTAAATGGTTCATCAGATTTAAAACAATCAATCAAAAAGGGACTTACTGTTGCAGTATATGGTGTTTTTACTCCTGGTGAATCTTGACATGGTAAAACTGATCGAGCATAGGTAGGCTAGAAATAAAATAATTTATAGTTGTTGTTTATTACAATCATTTTGTATTTATAAATGTATGAACATATGGCCATATAGTTACAGACCTACCTGCAACTGACTAAAAAGATAAGGGTGTTTCTTTCCAGCAGTAGCTTTGGGAGAGAGCCACTGCAGTCCAGTAGCATCTGGACTTGTTTCATATTCTATGTTAATCTTGTAACTGCAAGAAAAAAAGGAAGTGAAAGACTCGATGAAATATTGCTGGAATTATCAGACTTTTCAGTTGTGTTCAATCATAAGTTCATTAAAAATGAGAAATAAAATGCAGGTAGAAGGTAAAATAACATCCATTTAACTATCCAAGGTAGGTTTCATTGAATTTGAGAATTCAATTTAGCAGATTCATCTAACGTTCTTGTTGACAATTTTTGACCTCAAGAGTCAGTAAACTATAAAGAATAAATAAAACATAGGACTTATTTAAATAAACAAATAATATAATATATAGACAAGTCAAGTAGGTACTTGAATAGAACCTCAAACGGAGTATACCTACATAGTTTTTTCTTCTTTCGGTAACTGAACTGTCAATTTTGATCCATATTCAGATATAGATTCAGCCAGTTCATATTCCAATTTCTCCTTTGTCTCGATATCAGAAATTGAGGAAATATTAAGATTGAATGTGTCAAGAATCTAAAATGTACCACAATGTAATCCAAGTGTAATTTAACAAGGTTATAAACAGAAAATCGACAAACCATGCAATTATTTTAAAAGAGCTTTGTGTTTTTTCAAGATTTCAAAATTACCGGATTTGAAAATATAGGGATGTGACCGTTCTAGACCCCTATGGCTAGTAATAAGCTTTATGAAAAGTACAGACTTTAAAGCAAGTGAGAAATGATTACAGATTTACTTACAATTTCGTTAACAGTTTTATCAACTTTTTCCACTGTAAGCTCCGTACTTCCTGAAAGTATTTTCCTGTCAAAGTTCACATTGAGGTTGAGGGCAATGGAAGTTACTTTGGCAAGATCTAAAAAGGTGTTCAATTGACAAATTAATTGTCTCTGAAGTTTAAGATACAAATATTGCACATACCTGGCCTGGAAAAAGAACTTGGGTCTGCGAAGCTAAACCCTTTTTTCTCCATGGTGTTGATTACACTATTGGCCGCCAATGGCGAGATTATATTGGTTAAAATTGGTTAATAATAGAAGCAAATAATAAGGAATTAATAATGATAAGATAAATAATAATCACGGCTTAACGTTTCTTATCTTTTTGCGGTTTTGAAGGTTGAGGTTAAGTGGTGACAGGTGACAGAAGAGGAACAACAGTCAACACGACATAAGAATAAACGTTGCCGCTGTTGCCAGTTTATCCTCTTTGGTTGTAGACGAATGTTTTTGCCCGTTCGCAACCAGCTCCAGTTGATTCTGCGCAGAATTACAATGACAAGTCTTAATTGTCGACCATCAGATACAGATAACGTTTTGCTATCGGGCTTGGCTAGTATCTAGTATTTATATGTATTTATATGTACTTCGGCAGTTGTCGGATAGTACCTTGGATCAAACAGTATAATATATAAAATATTTCAATTATAGCGAAAAACCGGTCTTACATCTAAGAATTGATTGAGAAAATAAAGAATATTTGAACCAAAAACTTGTTTTCACATAACAAAAGTATCACATAAGTCTCAAGTTTTGACAGACAGTTGCTATACATAGCATGGTAAATAATAAATAACTAAAGTCTATTCAAGTTATTGAAAAGTAACGCGTAAAGAAATTCATGCCAGCATTGTTTATATAAAGAAAACAACGATGACAGTATTACACTTGAACACTACTCCTAATTTTAGTCACATCTACTAGCGAATACCATTGGTAAAAAAACTGTGGTACTGAAACTCACTTGACGATACTCCGACAATATCATTTTCATTCCTTCGCATATTTCACTTTTCGTATGGCCATCCGCTCGCTTCGCTCCTACGGGGGCTCGAGAAAAGGAAACTAACCCGGTGCTAACCCAAGACATACCCAAAAACAAGAAAGAAACAGTTTAGAAATATAACTTAAAAAAAAAATTAAAACACCGTCGGGGTATAAACTCGAGTCGCCGAAGTGAAGGCCAACCATGCTAACCCCCTAGACCACCAGGGCACATACAAACGACTGGTTGCATCACGAAGCCATGGCGCGCACGCAGGAATGAAAATGACATTGTCTTATTATCCGCAAATCTGAAACTCGCCCAGCGCACAAATAGATTGCACCAGTTGATTGCCAATAGGGTATAGGATTTGACGATTTGACCTTGAGTTCAAAGCTCTTCGTCATCGTCACTATCATGACTTGACGTTAAAAGGGAGTTTAAATTTAAAAAATCTTTTTCAGCCAATTTCAAAACACCATCTGTTATCCTTTGTCGGATTTCGTTCCTTTTTGTTTTGACAACAACATCGGTGCCACACGACTTCCAAGGTCTCGTGCGGAACTGATTGTGCTCGGAGCAGGAAATGTTGCACCAACTTCCCAATGGTGTATAAATATTTGCCCTACACTGGCCAATGGTATACACATTTTGCAGTCGTGCCGCCCGCACTAGTTTTACCAGTGGTATTCGCTATAGCATCTCCTGTCACAAGACGCAAACTTGGATTGGTCAAATAAATGTATGTGTCAAAACGATTGGTCACTATTGTCTTAAACAATCCTTATACTCAAATATCTCTAGCCTGAGCCCACATGTATACGTGATCACGGATATCCATTTATTTTCGAGCCGACGCGTGACGATATGAATTCGCTTAATTACTTTCACGAGCCTCTAAACTCTGAGACACTATTTTCGGTTTGGTCAATACTGAGACCATAGTACTGACTTGAAAATTAAAGTTAATTTAAAAATTTTCCCGAGTATCTTTTGGACATTACGACCTACTGCAAGTAAATATTCAGTATTCAGTTAAGACTATCAAAATTTCCCGAGTCCCTTACTTGGACATTACGACGTACTGCAAGTGAAGTTTCTGGTCAGACTAATTTTACTCCGATAATTTCTCGCTTTTATAGCAGCTTTTCAACTGGTTTGTTCCCCGAAAAATCCGGAATCTGCGCACCTGCAGCAAGAAAACACGTGCAAGGTGGTATGACGCAACAAGATCCAAAATTCGACGAAAACAACTATTCGAGTTTTAACTAGTTTTTAAATTCCAATACCCCAAGTGTTCAAAATTTTACATTCCAAACTTAGGTTAGTTTAGGTGCGTCACAAAAATTAGCTCACAAATGTGTTTTAAAGTCCAAGCAGTAATTGAACTTTTGAGGTCATGACTTTTTTGTTTTTCTTTTCAATTGGCTGGGATTGGAAATTTTTCTTATTAGAAACGCCCCCTGGCCAATGGTTTTCTTTTTAGAACAAATTTTGGGGGACAGGGTTTTTGATGCTTGCGTTGTGTGTTAGCTTTCTTGAAGTTAGTGTTCTCTAGTTGCGTGAAAACATGCAGTCAAAAAAAAATTAAAGTAGAAGCCTTCCGTGTTTTAAAATCGGATCCCGTATTCGTGTGAAGTTAACCACCATGCCGTTTATTGGAATGTATTCCAATGGTAAGTGGTTTTATTTTTAACCAAGCTGTGTTAGTTGCTTTTCGAATTTTTTTTATTAGGCAAAATGATTTTCGCGATTCTGGCATTACTTCTTGAAAGTTAGACTTCAATTTGTTTTTTAAATCCTGTTTAATAAAAAAAATTTATTATTTTAATTGAACATTTTCTTTCTTGATTTAATTCGAGACTTAGGCTAATTTTGTAACAATTAAAAATACTTTTTTAGAGCAAATTGTTGTAACAATCTTAAAATAAATCAGGTGCTAGCCCTGATCCATCACAATATGTCCGTCGATATATCGGATGTGATTGGTCGAAACCCTTTTATGCTACGGCATTATGCAAAGTGTCTGCGATGGCCTTAACCACTCATATTTCGTCCCACCATATGTCAAACCATGATGTCAAACTAAACCAAATCAATTATCAAACAGATGCGTACACCGTGCTAATTATTAACTAAGAATTCGCAAAATCAAGTAATTATTGATATAATCTATTTTTTGTGAAATTACTTTTTGTTTTTTTTATGCTGAATTTCTAATTCAATATATAATGGACTCTATTCGAAAAGGAGTGTGACCCCTCTAAGTCCGCATGATATAAATGGTTTTTTAAATATACAAAAAATCGAATTTGAGGATGCCTCAAGAAATGTAACTAAACAACCCTCGATACAACCTTAAACTCTAGAGAATTTAGCGTTTGATGCTTGATTAATATCGGTGTTTATTTCGTTCTCTACAATGCCACACATTAAATCAATTTTCTTACTCATATTAAAGCATATAATAAACATAGAAAATGTAGGACACAAATGTAAAAAAAGAGTATGAAACTCCTGTGTTGTGAGAGACGAAGAGATAGAAATAGAGGGAAAGAGAGCTGTGGAGTTTCCTTGGATTGAATAGTTACTGCCACTGAAACATCTGTATTTCAGTGGTCACTACCACGTCACTATCCGAACCAAAATGTATATATACCATGACGTCATGAACTTAAATAACCACATCGCTGTGGTAAGCTCGAGGAAATATCCTTAATAGCATCTAGAAGTGTCAAAACTGTCAAACGTCAAATGTAAACTGTAAACGTAAAAAAAAAAAATCTTGGCTGGTTTTTAACTGATGCGGATGCCAGTGCTTTTTATTTAATCCAGAAAATTTAAACTTAAACCAACTTGTTAAAATGTTTGAATGTCAAGAAATTGCAGCAGAACACAAGGATATAATCCATGATGTGTCCTATGATTATTACGGAGATCGAATTGCGACGTGTTCTAGCGATCAATACGTGAAGGTATGTAAACAAACATGTGCTTAAACAAACATGTGCTTTTCAATTTTATTATAACAGTAGATTATCATATACCTAGGAATATGTAGATTATGCTTCAATGCTCCAAAAAAATTATGATCATGAAGCATGGCTACAAAGATCACTACCACATAAATCCTGATAAAATATTGTATATTGTTGTAAAAACTAGGAATAAGGTAAACAAACAATCAGATAAAATGTAAAGTTTTTCTTTTTTGCAAATTGTATCTTTTTTATTAGGTTTGGGATCGCAACAAAGAAGGCAAATGGACTTTAACCTCAAGCTGGAAAGCACATAGTGCATCAGTTTGGAAAGTAACTTGGGCTAGCCCTGAATTCGGACAAGTCTTGGCTACATGCTCATTCGATAGAACAGCGGCTGTTTGGGAAGAAATTGGTAATATTTGAATTGTTAATAATGCTTATAAGCTTGGCATAACATAAGCATATAGCATAAGTATAAGAATTTAAAAATGCAAATTAAGTCTGGGTTAGTTCATAGATCCACATAATATAAGAAGTTCACCAAGTTTTAATAAACTTATGTTTGACCAATGAAAACACTGAAATCTTTAAGCAATATTCACTTAAATTTAGTGTTTTGGCTTTTTGTATGCTTTTTATTTTTGAGAATGGTAAGGATATTTAAATTAATATATACCTACATAAGACTTCTTTGAAAAATTTAAACAAAATTATGAAATTTGTAAGGTTATGAAAACAAAGAAACAGCTTGTTATTTTCACTTTACAGCTCAGGTGCAACATAACACAAGCCCATTTATAAATCGACCATGTTATGTTATGTAAATCTATAAATCCAGCTTTAGCTTTGCTAATGAATTTTATGATTTATTGATTATAAAGCATATTTTTAATTAAATATTATAATAAGTTTTTTTATTGTAAATTAAGTTGGGGATACTCCAGGACCTGGCAAGAGAGGCCAAAGACACTGGGTACGTAGAACTAATCTGGTTGACTCTAGAACTTCGGTAACAGATGTTAAATTTGGACCAAAGGGCCAGGGTTTGCAGTTAGCAACGTGCTCAGCGGAAGGTATTAATTACATTTTAGAATATAATCTATATATTAATTATTTGTTGTAAATAATGTAGGTATTATAAGAATCTATGAAGCTCCTGATGTAATGAACCTAAGCCAATGGACTCTACAACATGAAGTCCAATGCAAATTACCATTGAGCTGTCTCACATGGAACCCTAGCCCCTCTAGGATGCACCCTCCTATGATTGCTGTAGGTAGTGACGAACCTGGTACCACACCAGGGGGCAAAGTCTTCATTTATGAGTACAGTGAAAACAGCAGGAAATGGGTAAAGCTGGAGACCATCAATAGTATAACAGAACCTGTTCATGACATTGCTTTTTCCCCCAATTTGGGAAGGATCTTTCATATATTGGGGGTGGCTACCAATAATGTCAGAATTGTTAACTTGACTCCAATTGAGTAAGTAATCTCCATACATCAATATATACATACTTATATACTAGTAAAAAAAGGCTAATAAAATATTTCTTGATTTTCTTGTGACTATACATGAATGAAATTTGGATATTTTAGTGATGAACAGTCCCAGCAGAGTAGTTTGACAAAACTTGATATTGAAACCGTTGCACAATTTGAAGATCACTGTTCCACCGTGTGGAGAGTGTGTTGGAATGTGAACGGATCAGTTTTGTGCTCCAGCGGCGATGACGGATGCGTTAGAATGTTTAGAAGTAAGTCTTGTGCGTTTTTAATTGAAACGTTCTCAATTATTTTCATTTTTTAGTATACAGCAAAACTCTATGGAAACCAGACGGAGTTCTCAAGGGTGATGGCAGCCAGGTTCCAACAGCCGTAGAGGCAGCCCAAAGCGCTCCACATGTACCCCAGGGTTCACCCGTGGAATCCATTGCTTCTCAGACAGCTAGGTACATAAAACTTGGCTCCATATCTCAGCCGAGCCGCGAGCATTGGTACTAGAGTAAGTATTTTTTATTTAAATTATTTGTTTATATATTTAATCATTGATTTATTTATTCACTTATACTACTCACTCCAAATAATACGTACAGTTGCCAATATCAACAATAAATTTGCTGACATGACATTTAAACATGTCAACAGTTGGAAACTTCAATGTCAGTGTTATAATTTGTCTCTATGTGTGCCGAGTGTGACTGGGGTAATGTCTTGCTTTCGTCTAATTCCCTTGCACCTTGTCGTCTTCTAATTTTAATGCGTTTTCCCTTAAAACAATAAAGAAGAGGACTGGAGAGGAGAGCCTTGTTTCACTAAGAGACTTAGAGTCTCTGCCCGTAATATATATTCCTTGCACATGCTTTGGAAAAGTTTTCTAAATAGGACCCTTTTCAGGTTACATTTTACTGAATACCGCCAGTTATATCGAAAATTGATTAAAATCGCCAAACAAAGGTACTATTCTGATCGAATGGCAAACTCTAATAATAAACAAAAGGAAAGTTGGAGGATTGTGGGAGAGTTGACTGGTAGGAATTGTACATCTCCTAACTCGGATCTTACTTCTGAACAATTAAACCTATTCTACAGTTCGGTGGCAGATAATCTATCTTCCAATATCAGTCCTGCGGTTGACGCGCTCAGTCCTCTTGGGGAATTGTCTACTCCCAACCAAAGACATTTCTCCCAACCGATATTGAAGTAATTAGAAATTTGAACTCTTCTGGTTGGGATGACTTGTCCTTGAAAATATTTATGAGGCTTCCAGAGCAAGCACTACAATCGCTTGCGGGAACAACATTTCTTGTCTTGTGGGTACTTTTCCCTCTTCTCTGGTTTTGGCCAGAGTTGTGTCATTTTTTAAGGGAGGAGACAGTGAATCAGCCTCAATCTTCAGGCCAATATCGTTGCTTCCAACCTTGTCAAAAATTGTTGAAAAACTTGTGAGGGGTCGTATGGTCAGCTACATCAAAAGACGAGGCCTTCTGAGTGAGGCTCAGTTTGGTTTTCAGGATTCTAAAACCACAAATGATGCTATGTTCCCTGTATTGAGGAGTGTATATGTTGGGTTGAATGATGGTGAGGTTGCGGCAGCAGCTTTTGATTATAGAATAGAATATTTATTGGTAAACTCCATACAGCACTTTTACACATCATAAAAAGGATTGGATACACAATCATGAAATCAATAAAAGCAGTATTAACATAGTTCTAAAATTTTAAAATACTCAAACTAAACACGAATATTATGATTTACTTACACAGTATAAAAAACACACTAAATATATGGTAGATTAGAGCAGCTCTGACAATACTCCTGAAAGTCATAAAAAGCTTTGCTAAGTAGAAAAAACTAAAACCTTTTTAAACTGTTTGTCATTTAATAGCCTAATATGCTGGGGTAGGGAATTGAAAAATTTTAGTCCATAGAAACTGGTGCCATTTCTGGACCTTGTGAGGTGAAACTGACTTAAAACTAAATTTATTTTGTTTCTGGTGAGATAGTTATGAACCTCTTGGTGTGCTTGAAATAGTGGCAAGTTCCGCCTAACATATATAAGGCATTGTAAGAGGTAAGCACTGGGGAGCGTCAAAATCTGCAGGTCCACGACGGCCTGATGACGGTCCTCTCGGTTGCCCAACCCAGCCATTAGCCTTATCCACCTTCTTTGTAATTTAAAGACTTTGATGGCATGAGGGGAATGACCCCATTCAAGAATTGCGTAGCCCATGACCAAGCTGAAGTAGCCATGATATGCTGCTAGTACACTCTTTTTGGAAACACCTCCTGAAAGATTTCATATCAGGTACATTGACTTAGAGAGCCTGCCACAAAGGTGCCGAATATGACACTCCCATGCCATTCCTGAGCTCAAGACGACGCCCAAAAATTTTACCTCATCAGAGCAGCACTGCAGCAAACGGTGGTCTACTTTGCTCCTCCTCAGGCTGAAATTTATGGACTGTGTTTTTCCCCATTCACACAATTTATTTGCAAGAAACCAGTTTTCGATGGTTACAGTAGCCTCTTTAATTCCAGAAACATCTATTTGGGATTGGTGGTAGGTTGTAAACATAGTGGTGTCATCTGCAAAAAGAATTACCCTCTCTATTCCCTGTAGGTAGGCAAGGTCATTCATAAAAATAAGAAATAGGATAGGCCCTAGGACCGATCCTTGGGGAACTCCATGTCTCACCATGGCTGGGGTCGAAATAATAACCCTTAAAATGGACTGACTGTGTGTGGTCCGACAGGTATGAGGTTATTAATTGGATACTCTCTGCCTGAAAACCATAATGGGGTAGTTTGGAAAGAAGGATATTATGTGAGACACAATCAACAGCTTTGGTCAAGTTCGGACATGAGGCGTAGGTGAAAATTTAGTGTCGGGATTGATCCAAAGTGATTGTGAGTGTTTGGTTCCGGTATTTGCATGTCTAACTGTTGTGCAACTCCAGAGAAGTAATTGTTAAAGGTATCAGCAGTAATGTTACCGTCACTGGGCTTTTGCTTTATGCCCCTGTTAATATTTATAATTTCCCACATACTTTTTATAGGGTTGCTTGATGTTGCTATATGCCTGTCATTTGCCCTAATTTTAGCATTTTTAATTTCATTTTTGTATGCTTTCCTATAGGATTTAAAAATAGTCAGTAATTCGATGGTTTTATATATTTTAAACAGCTCGTGCAGGAAGGAAAGCTGCTCACACATCACTCTCAGCTCATCAGTTAACCTTCTCTGCCCGATTAGATTTAGTTTCGTAGGTTTTTTTTTTCGGGAAATGACTGCAATTAAGCGTTTTCTAAGATATTAACAAATGTAGTGAACCTTTTGTCAACATTTTCACTTGTATCATTTACAAAACTCCAATTCTGTTGATAGTGTGTTATAAAATTTTAACATACCTTGTTGTGTCAGCGGCCTGAAGATGTTCTCTTTGATTGGATGACATTCAACTTCATTACAAGTACCTGAAAACTCTACCAATTGACACAAGTGATCAGTAATGCCAAGCTCACAAACCTGCACAGAGACAATCTCAAGTTGTTCGTCAAGGAAAATATTATTGAGACAATTTTGTCCCCTTGTGGCCTGAGAGACAGTCTGTTTCAGATTGAAACCCTCTAAAACATCTCTCAGATAAAGAGAATTTGTATCAGGCTCGCAGAACTTGACATTAAAATCACCCGCCAAAACAAATTGAGAATTAACACCCAATCTGCTCATAACTCCCTCCATGGCTTCCAAAAAGGTGTCAAAGTGACCAGATGGGCTTCTGTATACTATCAATACATTAACATTAAAATTATTTAAATAAATACCATAAACATTTTTAATGTATTAAAACTATTACATACATTTAAAACGTTAAAATCCATGTTTTCCCTAACGAAAACTGTAGTGTCTCCACCCATGGATAGTTCCCTTGCAGAATAGGCACCCAGGCTGTATCCAGACAGTTTATTATTTTCTTTTTCTGTATTTGTCATCCAATGTGTATGCACAGGATGTCTATGTTCTTATCCATAATAGCTCATCACATTTGTTGCGTAAGGACCTGATGTTAACCTGCATTATTTTTAGTTTGTATTTCGTTTTCCTTATTTCTGTCTCACCATGGTACGGCTCTGGATATTCAGAAAATGGTTAACAATGACCCCTTCTGGCCAGAGTGCTGAAGTCAGGTATTTATGGCGGGCTGTGTAGGGAACTGAAAGTTTAAAGGATCCTTTATATTTGTCATTCTTTGTTCGCATTTTTTCTCAATGGCAGCCGTCATCGAGGCCATTCTCTTTAAGAAATTCCATAATATTTTCCGGCGTAACGTCTGCGGCCAGACCGGATACAAATAAAAATGCCATCCCCATCCGTTGTGGGGTCTTGAGAGAGACGGGGTTGCTGCAGCTTCCTTTTAGTGGCTTTGGGTGATGGAATTTATTTTTCGGGTTGTTCTCATCATATTGATCTGAACATTTTTCTGCTGGTTTATTGATGCGTCCAAATCCTCGACGCTTTTGTTTCTCTCACTTTCCATCGGGGCTTTTTGGAGTTTGGATTCTTTTCAACAACATTTTGTTTTCAACTTGATCATTGCCATTGCTGTCATTTATTTGTCAACACAAAAGGATTTAGTTGTTCATTTGATCTACTACTGTCGTTAACGTCAGAAGGATTTTCAGAATTTAGGACTGGTATTTCCAAAACTTCGCTGGCGCCGTCTTTAGGTGAATTTTCATGGTTTTTGGCGGCTGTTTAGATGTTTATCGATTTTACGTAATCTAACCTTATATTTTCCTTAGGCTTCTCTTCCTGAAAACGGACCTTTTCCTTCAGCAAGGCATCGTTTTCTTCCAGAACAGCATTTTTGCTCTTTAGTTCAGCCACTAACTCCTTTAGTAGGTTAATTTCCGCGTCTTTTGCCTCATCCGTATAGGTTAGAAAGCCCACATGTTCATTACATATCAGACGTGTTTTATCAATAAATTTTACTTTTTCGCTCCAGTCTCTTGCGGCACATGACTTATGATAGGTATTACCGCAAACCACACACAATATTACACTACTAGTCTTCGATTTACAGCACTTTAAACGTACTTTTTCAAGAGACGCCGAATTCACGTCAATCTCATTCGACGCCATTTTAAAATTTTCAAAAAAAAGAAGACAAATTTCCTAAATGGCTCAGCCGGGAAGTCAAGAATATTATTAGCTTTAAGAACAAATTCTATAAGAAATACAAGCAATCTGGTTTACAATCTGACTATGACAGGTATTCTGAAATTCGAAAGGAAAGTAAATGCCTCATTGATCCTGGTCTTCGTATACAATATGGAACATACAATTCCATCAAATATCAAATATGTTTAGTCGTTTGCTAACTCCCTTAAGAAACATCAAGGAATTCCGAAAACCATGGAATATAATGGTGTCACAAAAGATACACCTGAATGTATTATAGAAGCTTTCGACCAACACTTTCAATCGTGCTATACTGATCATCCAAACAGCAGTACGTCATTGGAGCACCTTACTTACTTAGATGCTACATTTACATTTCATTGATTTACTGAAGAAGAGATTATAAATCAAATTAACTTGGTGGAAGTTAACTGGGCTCAGGACCGGACGGTTTACCACCTGCCACCAATTTAGCCTTGCTTCAAGATTACGTCATTCATAACATAGAGAAGAGATCACAGATTGATGTGATCTATACTGATATTTCTAAAGCATTTGATCGTGTTTGTCATGCGCTGTTGCTCGAGAAGCTGAGGGCATATGGAATGGAAGGTTGTTACTTGAACTTTATCGGGTCCTACGTGACTGATCGGAAGCAATATGTGGACATCAGTGGTATAACATCCAGAGAAATTGTAGTCAAGTCTGGAGTACCCCAAGGATCACACTTGGGTCTAATTCTATTCTTGCTTTCTATTAACGATATAACTTGCAATTTTAAGAGGTGCAAATATCTTTTGTACGCGGACGATCTTAAGTTCTTTTACGTCGTTAACTCGGCCAAGGAATGTGAGGTGATCCAGTCTGAGATAAATGCTGCTCATTTCCTCTCGTGTAAGGGAAATTATCTAAACCTCAACGCACACAAGTGTAAGATTACGAGATTTTATCATCGTAGGGAGCCGATACTTTTCGATGGCCGAAGTCTTCAAAATGTTTTCAAAATATACGACTTGGGAATTACCTTCGATCAGGATGTATCATTTAATGAACACATTTCCGATATTATCTGTAAAAGATATAGAATGCTGGGCTTTTTGCGAAGAAGTTGTGATATTTCCGCCATAAAATGTCTCTCTCTACAACTCCCTTGTTCGCAGTATCTTAGAATACAACAGTATCGTGTGGTCACCATTATACCAGTGGGTCACATAGATAGTCTAAAAACAGTACAAAACAAATTTGGTAAATACCTTTTATTTAAGCAAAGTTTTCCGTATGAGAATTTAGCATATAGCACTAGAATCAAGCTGGTTGGAATAGACTCTTGAAAATCGTCGAAGGAATGCTATGGTGTTGTTCTTACATAAAATTGTTAATAGTAAAATAGACTGCGTCGAGTTGTTAGACAATATTGATTTTCGCATTCCACAAAGACATATTAAAAGTAGACAGTTATTCCAAGAAATGCCTCACCGACTAATCCCGAATTAGTGCCAATAATTTCTACATCTTCCTTACATACAACACACACCACTCCTGCTGAACTAACCATTTTGCATCTAAACGTCAGAAGTATAAACAATAAAACTTTGCCTTTATCTGTTACATTGTCAGACATAAATCCAGATATTTTCCTAGTCTCTGAACATTGGATGCAAAATGCCGATGTAAGTAAAGTTCATTTTCATGGTTTTAATTTTATATCTCACTTTTCAAGAATCGTTGTTAGGGGGGGTGGCACTGCTATTTTTGTGAACAGCTTAATGGAAGCATATAGCATAAATACAAAAACTTTACCAATAGAAAGAGAGTGTGAATTTTGTATCACTAAAATTAAACATTGTGATATATTTTATATAGCTGTCAGTTTGTACAGATCACCAAGCGGTAATCTTGATCTCTTTTTTTCTGTGTTGTCTGAGTTGTTGGATGAGATTTATAGTACGACTGCATTTTTTATCATTGGGGGTGATTTTAACATAAATTTCGCTACACCTAATATTAATGCTGATCGCCTCTCAAGTCTGATGTCCGGCTATGGGATGTTGTCAATTGTTTCCGGTACCACAAGGCCTGGTTCTGGGTCGGATACACAAATAGATAATATCTTTACAAATATCTATAGTGAGGACACATTGTTCCAGCCTTATATTACAGACTTGTCTGATCATTATGGACAGATATTCAAAATTCCACTTAAAAAATCAGCACCTACGAAGTTCCTACAAAAACGGTTTTTTGTGGAGGCAAATATAATGCAGTTTAAATTATACTTGCAAAATGAGACATGGACAGATGTTTATCAGGCTCAAGGAGTCCATGAAATGTATCTGGCTTTTGAGCGGATAATTTTGTATTATTTTAATCTCTCTTTTCCAATTTGTGGCAGCAGAGTGAAGGCGGATGACTGGGTAAATAGAGACATTAAAAGGTATTCAAGTTTTATAAAGGATTTATATGTAAATTTTAAAATATCAGGATCCCAAGCCGACTTAGAGATATATAAGACTGAAAGGAAATATTACAGGAAATATATATCTGATCACAAAAAGAGTATAAATGATAATAGGATAATAAATCCAAAAAACAAGAACAAAACAATGTGGAATATTTTTAACAAAGAAGCTAATAAAAAAACTTCTCTGCAGGACATGACGATAAAATCACAGGATGAAAATCTCTTGGAAGATCCTAAAGATATCTCTAACACATTTCTGAAGCAATTTACCTTACCACTATCAACTTATTCTGTTCCTGATTATCGCTCAAATAATGGTTTTCCCACAATATTTCTAAAACCTGTGGAGGAGAATGAAATCTGTAAGATTATTTTAAACTTGCCGAACAAATATTCAGCGGGACCAGGCGAACTGCCTGTAACTGTTTTGAGGTCTGTGGCTGAACCTGTCTGCACTCCTCTATGCCATATAATTAATGAAAGTTTTGTATCTGGTATCTTTCCCAATAGACTAAAAAGAGCGAAAATTACTCCCATTTACAAAAAGGGTAATAGGCAGGATTGTATGAACTATAGGCCAATATCTTTGTTACCATCTGTGTCAAAGGTTTTTGAGAAGGCATTATATATCCGGTTAATAAATTTTCTAAATAAGCATAATATATTAAAGAAACATCAATTTGGATTCAGACAATCAAGTTCCACAGAGCATGCAATATTTACCACCTTAAAATATATCTTCGATAATGTTGACAAAAATCTGCAGGTGACTGGATTATATTTTGACTTGTCAAAAGCCTTTGACACACTAAATCACCAACGCCTAATTAATAAGTGTCAGAGCTATGGTCTACGTGGTGTTTGTGGCGCCCTGTTGGAGTCATACCTACGGGACAGAACACAGATGGTATCAATATCAAACAAAGGTAAATCATACTTTTCACAAGAAACTGATTTATTACAGGGAGTGCCTCAGGGATCCATACTTGGGCCTCTGCTTTTTCTTTTGTATGTTAATGACTTACAGATAGGGTCTGAGACTGGGATAGTGTGCCAATATGCAGATGATACATCTGTATTGTGTGCGAGCAAATCCGACACAGAATTATCCATACAATGTGGTGAAGTGGCAAGTGACATGTTGGAATGGTGTCATGATAATTTTCTCCAGCTGAATGTTGATAAGACAGGAGTAATAAGCTTTTCAAAACTGGGGGTCCTCCAGAATTCTCTATTGGTAAGGCTCAACCATAGGTCAATTCCTACAGTTGATTCCCTTAAATTCTTAGGGGTGGAACTAGATCCCTGTCTTAGCTGGACAGCCCACATAAAAGGACTGCAGGCAAAACTTTGCAGTGCATGTGCAGTCATAAGGCGACTAAGACATAGCATCTCTGTGGCTTGCATTCGCTTATATTATTTTGGCTATGTACAGTCTATAATGGCTTATGGGATTGCTTTCTGGGGATCGGCAAGTGATGCTTCAAATATTTTCAAGGCACAAAAGAGAATAATCCGCTGCATTCTGGGTCTCGGTCCTAGAGAATCATGTAGACCTCATTTTCAGAATTTAGATATTATGACAGTTCCATCTCTATTTTTTATATCGTTGGTTACTTTAATTAAACGAAATCCGACTTTTTTCCTCCATAATTTTGAAAACTATAGCAATGACATGCATATTGCTACACGCAGCAGGTCTGAACTGGCAATACCTACTCATGTGTCGGCATTTTATGAGAGGGGTCCATATTACATGGCCATAAAAGCATACCGGTCACTACCCGATGATATCAAGTGTATCACTGGTGTAAATCTTTTTAGAAAATCTGTTATGTTGTATGCTAAAACTATATGTTTTTATTCTTTTAATTTTCTGTCCTAACCCAGACTTGTTTTAACTTTTAGTATATGTTTTAAACTTTGGTAGTATAGTGCTAACTTTTTTAATCTGTGGTGTCCAATTTTACCTTTATCTTTATAAGTTTTATAATATTTATATGATATATTTTTTTTAACCTTATAAGCTTTATAATTTTAATCTACATCCTACATCAGCTTTAATAATTTTAATTTCATAGATAATTATCATCATTAGATATTACAGTTTACTGATTGTAATGTTAAAGGGCTCTTGAAATTTATTTTTCATAACATAACTTATATTTGCATTTTTTTAAGTTCAAACAGCATGATAATTGTAATTTGTCTAATTCGAAAGTAGGAATTTATACTTAATGATAGTTTCTATCACCTTGTCTGGCGTTGCTTTGTCACCCCTTGTGATTTTGTTGGCAATAAAGAATGTTTATTATTATTATATTATTTATTATAACTAACTATGGCTTTCAGAGCTGTGTTGGAAGATTGATGAACAATTACAACTCACATTTCTCAGACTCTGACCTCTTTCATCACTCATTCCAGACTTTTAAGAATAATATTTTAGAGTCTTAATTTATTTTACGTTGAAGTACCTTTTTCTTTCCTTTTATGGGAATTTGATGTTTTTATGATTGTACCATTTGGAGAAAGGTCTCTGTATATGTAAATAAATAAATTTACTGCTAATATATAGCTTTGTTCTTGCTATACTATGATCACTACTTGCTGTAAATTTGTTCAGTTCCGTCACGTCCCTTATTATAGGTTTGTTTTGTCAATAGAAAGTATCCTAATGAATTTCATATATGCCCATTTTTTCTGCGACTTCTTGTTCTAGAACGAATTTATAGATAGATCTTCTTCTTCCAGGTAATTCAACAGTGTAGTTTCTCCATCATTCTTTTCCTTATCCAAACTATCTCATTCTTGTCTCTTCCATGTTTGATTTTTTACCTAGTTTGGCATTAACTCAGATGGGTAGATGCCTCCTGGAATATATTCTACTTATTATGCCCATTTTTCCGTCTGGGGCAACTAAATGTGTTTATATGTATTTTAATAGTGTGTAAAATAAGGTTTTATTTCTGTAAATTTTCTAACTGTAGGTAAGGTGTGTCCATTTTTTAAACATCCGACCCACTTGGTGGCTGAGAAAATGACAATGCCTCCCAGTGGTCCAAGTGAGGAAACAAGCCCTAAAAAAGCGGCAACAGTACCTCGCGATTCAGTAATTAGTGTCAGCAGCGCGAGCAGCGCTCAGGAGGCTTTGGAGAGTGCAGGGACTTCACAGAGTCAGGATGCTTTAGAGCCGGATGCTCAGAGCACCGCTGATGTCCGTTCTTTGGACTCTTTGGACGATCCTCAACCTGGACCATCGCATGCTTTTTAAGGGATATGTTTTTGGCGTAGGGCTATGGAGAACAAAAACCAAACATTTAATTATTCAAGGCTAATATATCTGTAACGTTTGAAGGGCAGCTTATTTTATGTCATATTGGTGTATTGCAGTTTTTTAAAGATGCATCTAGTACTTAAGAGATACGTTACATAAGACAACGTCCAAATATTCAGTAACCAAAATGCAATAGTTAGTATAATATGAAAATAGGAGATTTAGCAAGCTTGCCTTTAATACGGATATATAAGCAGTGATTTAGTCTAATGTTAGTTTTGTAGTTGTATGACCCTCTGTCTATTGTTTACCTGCACTTCTCTATGAGTTTTTCAATATAAATTCGACGACGCTAAATAGCAAAATGGAGGAGCAACTTTGGCTTAGTCGATTGCATCGAGTGATGACTTGTTTGTCTTAATTTTTTTCACACAGTAATTAAAGTTGTAAAATTGATATATAGGTGTCAATCACTGGGCTCTCAAAAATCTTAACAGGGACCAAGTTGGTTAGTTTGGATTAACTTTACATTTACGAGCCCAGCAACATACGGGAAGATTTTACTCGATATTGAATAATTACTTTTGAGACACGAGGCACTTAAGGAAAATCCAGGTCTACCTCAAAAGCATATTGAAAAAAAAAACCTAAATTCAAAATGTAAGTTTTAGATAAAAAAGTGTACCACTAGAAAACTGGTATATATTGTATCTGACTTGGTATCCCTGTGTAACGCTTTCTAAGCTGCTAGATGCGGGAAACGAGTTTGTTATATCCTGTATATGAGCTACTGTTATCTGTTCAACGCTGATCGCCACTAATATTCCCCTAATCTTTTCAATTTTACGAAAAAGTGGTGGAATATTACATCACTATATAACAATATCTGACAAAATGCCATATTGTGCCTAGTTTAAACATGGACACAAGTCATAGGAATACTTTAGCGCCATTGCCTGATGGATTTTCTGGTGTGCTTATTTTTTAATAACCATTTAGAATGTGCATTTATTTTAGGCTACGTTTTTACACTGAAGTTTTATGTAATTTAAGGTTAATTTTTTGCCTAGTATTTTAAGAAATGGCTTTTGATATGACATCTTGTCACAAAATTTACAAACCTAGGTAACTTTATCGGTAAAAGTATGATCCACCTACCTCATGGGAAACCTAATTTTTGTAAAAAGTCGAGGTAGTGTAATTGATTATGAGCATGAATCGCTCACTGTTTTATATGTTGTTGGTGTAAATTGTGTTAAATGTTGTTTTGGTCAGAACAACGTTCAAATGAGGAAAAATATCGCATGTCTGATTGAACACGCTAGGCATTGCATGAATGTATTTAAATACCAAAGTCAAGTCAAAGTCAAAATATTCTTTATTATCTGAAGAATATATACATTCTTTTAGACAAAGCGTAGATCCTAATTGTAAATTATACACTACTGGTATACAATGTTCGTTCTACATAAAATACAAAAAAAAACAGACAAACCTTTTTATACATTGAAATTACTTATCCATATAACAACATACATTTCTTCATATCTAAATAAAATAAAATCAAATCAAATATTATCGGAGAAAAACTCTTCAAAATTATAATATGCTTTTTCAGTTAATATTTTTTTCAAATCTTTTCTGAAAGTTTTGCGACAGGTCAGCCTTCTTAATGAGCGTGGAAGGTGATTAAATAACTTCTTGCTTTAATAAAAAATAGAGTTTTGAGTTAACGCCGAAGTTGGTATCGGAAGGTTTATATTATAACAAGAGCGTGCATAATTATTGTTACTTGCAATTATCAAGGAGTATTTCTTGTGCATCATACAAGCAGTTTCAAGAATAAAGACTGAAGGCAGAGTTAATATTTTTTCCGCGATGAAATATGGCTTACATGATTCCCTACCTCTGATATTGCAAAGATATCGGATAGCCCGTTTTCTGTAAAACAAATACGGACTGGAACAAACCCGCTGAACAGTTACCCCAAAAGCAAATTCCATACCTTATGTGTGAATCTATTAATGCGAAATAAGCATTTTTTGCTATTTGTTTATTAAGTTGATTTGAAATTGTTTTTACTGCAAAGCACCCTGAAGCTAGTTTGGATGATAACTGCTCAATGTGTTTGTCAAATTTCAATGTCTCATCGATGACTATTCCTAAAAATTTATTACAATGAGTTTTTAAAATGGGTTGACTGTTTTACATTCTCCAGGCTACATTTAAAATTTATAATATTAGTCTTGGACACATTAAAAGACAAACAATTACAATCACACCATTCCTTTACCCTATCTAGGTCATGATTTACCATTTCAGACAGAACCTGTGCATCTTTGGTATGCCACAGCAAGGTAGTATCATCTGCAAAAGAGGTACACTTTCCATACTTAATTATTGTGGGGAGATCATTCACATAAAGAAGGAATAGAAGAGGTCCGAGGACAGATCCCTGAGGTATACCTTCCTTTATGCTTAATTCATCCGAGACTTGCTCACCAAACACCACCCTCTGCTTCCTATTAGAGAGATATGATTCAAACCACTTCAATATACATCTCCTGAAGCTACAGATCTCAAGTTTACTCAACAATATTCTGTGTGACACGCAGTCGAAGGCTTTTGCCAAATCACAAAAGACCACGCCGGCCACGTCACCATCATTGAGTCCCAGGTAGAGTTTTTCCAACATATTGAATATTGCATCATTGGTATTTTTTGATGCCTGGAACCCAGACTGAGAACTGTTTAAAATATGATTTTTATCCAGAAAATCCATCATTCTCCTTTTAAGAACCTTCTCTACTATTTTTGTTAATGTTGACAGTAGTGAGATTGGCCTATAGTTTGAAGGAATGTTTAAAAATCGGAATAACCACAGCTTTTTTAAGTAAGTCTGGGAAATTGCCTGTTAGGAATGATTTATTAATCCACTCGGCTAGTGAAGCTAGCGCTGAGTTTGGAAGATTTAAGAAGATTTTAACTGAAATTCCATCCCACCCAGAATTATTTTTATTTTTCACTTCATTTAAAATGGAAACAATTTCATCAACCATAACAGGTTTAAAGTAGAATGTATTATGGACAGACATATTTTGAAGATACTTGAGAGGATCCATAGCAGAAGATGGAATATTTGAGGAGAGTTGAGAAGCGATTGAACAGTAAAATGAATTAATAACATCTGCATCCAATTTGGAGACATTCTTCTTGTATGTATTCTTTCCTCTTAAAGAGGTAACAATTTTCCATGCTTCTTTTTGCATGTTAGATGAATTCTTTAACCTATGCTCATAACATCTTAACTTAGCAACCTTAATTAATTTTTGGTAGATTCTCCAATAAGTATTAAAATAATTTATAAAGAAATCATTGTTGAGGGCAAACTTCCTCAGAAAATGTAAACACCGCATATTTCTTGCCGATACTTTCAGTCCCTTGGTCATCCAGGATTTTTTTGATTTTTGCTTTAGTGTCACAATAGGAAAGTGTCTTTCGAAAACCCCTATGAGTTGACTATGAAATAAAGTTAGTGCATCCCTTTCATCACCCGACTCACTCAATCTACCCTAGTCCATATTTGAGCATGCACCAAAGAACTTTAGAAAATTACTCCTAGAAAAAATGCGACCATGTTTTATGTTACTGTCATTACCTGATGCATGTTCAAGATCAATTCTAGAAAGTACCGCCTCATGGTCCGATAAACCGGCTGTCAAGACAGAGCAAGACGTTCTTTTTCCAAGATTAGAGCATATGTAGTCCAACATAGAGGCAGCGCTTTGAGTGATCCTGGTAAAGGAGTCCACATGGTTTTCCAAGCCAAAAGAAGTCAACAAATGTTGAAGATATTTAATCACCTGCAAGTTCTTATCAGCGTAATAAATATTAAAATCACCAGCCACAACAATAGATGCACAGGGAGGCAAAGCACTTAAAACAGATTCTAGCTTTAAAAAAAAGGTGTAAACACAAGAAGCGGGGGAACGATATACACATACTATATACAAATTTAATATTTCAGAACAGATAACACAACACTCAAAATTGATTTCAGAACAAAACTCTACATATTTGTCCACCCTCCTAAACCTAAACTTATTACTAGTCATACAGTCTTCATGTACAAGTATCATAGTACCGCCATGTGAATAGATTGATCTACAAAACTCGGCTACAACCTGATAATTATTGATATAAATGGGTTCATCCAACCGTAACCAGTGCTCTGTTATCAGAACAATTGAAGGATAATTCGATTCCTCCAGAAACAGTTCTAGTTCACTGACTTTGGCTCTAATAGATTGAATATTTAATAATAAAGCACTTAATTTTGAACTATCTCTAAAAAAGAACCCGAAATAGTCCCAGAATTCACCCGACCAACATTCACCTCCGCTTCAGACTCATTTGCCAATTCAGTATCAACAATAGTTATGTTCTGGTTTTCGTTGAAACAAAATCCTTCTTGAACACTTTTGGAACAACATTTAACATGAACTAAGTTAGACATCTTTCGTTTCTTGTTTTTAATAAATTTTAATAAAGGTACAGTAATCAGATTTCCTTTCAACTTAAAACCTTCGTCATCACAAGAATTAAAAAACAAAGTATGATTTTCGGTAAATCTATCTACATATTCAACAAAGCTCTTAAGCCCAGAATTAAAATATAAAACCTTGTGAGCATTCTTATTTTGTAAGGTGACAGGAGACAAAAATATTATGTTTGTGTATCTACCTGCACAAAGATCATTAGAATCCAAACCAATAATAACAAAATCGTTGTCTGCAAAGTCACTCACTAAATTACCCAGATCTTCCAATACACTCCTGCTGAAGGCGTCAGGCTTTATGATAGTCAAGATTTCAGCTGATGACCCCAAGTCACGTCGAAGTCCCTTGTCTAGAAACCTAACAGTCTGGTCACCAAGTATAAGAATCTTCACTGACCCAGCAGGCTTCTTTGCAATGGAGACATTCCTCTGGTCACAGGAAATGATAGCAGATTCTGGATTGGAATTCTTTTGAATGGTCACTTGCTCTATTATCTTTTGCCCCTCTAACTGAGATTTTATTTATTATATGCCTTGTTTTCCATCTCTAGAACATTAATAGAGTTGCTCGGTTTAAGGTCGTGAGTTCTTTTAACTCTTTTTCGAAGTTGAGAATTTTATCTTTGTAATTATTAAGCGTTTCCTCGAGAGCAATTTTCTCCTCCTTACACATCATAATTTGTTTTACAGATTCAAACACTTCATCTTCAAACTCCTGTGTTCTTTTTCTTTGTCTGTTTAAATCAAATTGCAGCTTGATACTGTCAGGCAGAGCATTGTAAAATTTTATAGCCCAATACCCAGGACCAGTCTGACACCTTCGCAGCCTCCAGTATGCAGGAATCAGCTTACATTTATTTCTGGTATCATAACCATGTATGTCTTCATGAGCTCTGCCCGATGCCAAATTCTGCCTCATAAAAAGCAGGTTGTCAAACACATACTGAGATGGAAGGGTGAGAATTTTGAGTACTTTAAAAGCAGCTCTGCAGTCTTCTCTGTAATTTAGCTGACTGATGATTTTGATGGCCTTTCTTTGCAATCTAAAAACTCTGTATGTATCTGCTGCTTGTCCCCAAACTAGTAGTGCATATGCAAGATGGGAATGAAAAATGGCATGATAGGACGGCATTAGAATATCCTGAGAAACATTTTTTGAGAGACTTCTAAGTATGTACAACCCCTTGGATAATTTTTTGCATAAGGTGTCAATATGCAAATGCCATCTTAGTTTAATATCCAGAATCACTCCCAGAAACCTCACATCAGTCACACCATCATTCACATCCCCAGTTTCCCTCTTTGGTTTTATCTGAGTTCAATACCAACCTATTTGCACAAAACCATCTTTCCGTCTTCTCTCGCGCAACATCCATACCCTGAGTTGAACCCGCAATTGTGTTCGATACCAAGGAGAGTGTGGTATCATCAGCATAAATTGTGAATTTAGCACACGGTTCATCATTTGGTAGGTCATTAACATAAATTATAAATATAATAGGGCCCATTATCAATCCCTGAGTAACCCCAATATTCCCAATGTGCTCGGCTGAAGTGACATTTCCCACCCTCACCACTTGCACTCTGTTTTGCAAGTAAGATTTCACCATCTCAATGCTATTCTGAGAGAATCCATACTCTTTGAGTTTAGCCAGAAGAATTTCATGGTCAACACAGTCAAGTGCTTCACTCAGATCACACATCAGAACACTGTCGTATTGTAGTGTATGAAAAGATTCAGTTATATGAGATATGAGATCTAAGATAGCAAGGACCGTGCTTTTACCCTTTCGGAAACCAAATTGACTGTCCAAGACAAGTTTGTTTGATTCAAAAAATTCAGTTATTTGCAATGACATGCACTTATCCAAGACTTTTGACAGAATAGGAAGAAGGGAGATAGGTCGGTAATTTTGAGGCTGATTTATGTCTCCTTTTTTAAATATTGGAATAACTGTGGCTCTCTTTAGATCTATGGGAAACACATTTTCTTTAAAACACAAATTAATGAGTTTAGCCAAAGGCAGAATTATTAAATTTTTGATAAATTTCAATAAATTGACATTAAAACCAAAAATATCCCGACTAGGTTTATTTTTTAGATTATTTATCACATCCCGCACCTGATTAAATGACATTTCATTAAAAGAGAAAGGTTCAGGTGTATATCCTGTTATGTTGTTAAGGAAGTTGTTATTTATGACATGGTCAGGGGAATTTTTTGATAATCCTCGATGCAAGTTTATGATATTCCACATTGATTTTATAGGGTTTGATGAATTTTGTATGGTATCAGCATTTGCCCTGATTTTAGCTAAATTTATTTGTTTCTTATATACAGCCCTAAATTCCTTATGGATTTCATCGATAGCTACACTTTCATACT
Organism: Pissodes strobi; assembly: GCA_016904865.1. NCBI lineage: Eukaryota > Metazoa > Arthropoda > Insecta > Coleoptera > Curculionidae > Pissodes > Pissodes strobi. The sequence continues at coordinate 67,398 of MU184650.1, read as the reverse complement.
GCCTTTTAAGTCCTTCCAATAGTTTAAGGTGTTCCCTCATTGTTTTGAGTTCCTCAGTAAACCAGGTCACTTTTTGAGGTTGATCAGATCTGCACCTATAAGATTTTTCAGGGAAGCACTTCAAATATGCCTCCTTCCTCTAGCAAATCTAAGAATTTACTAAATTTATTGTTTACATCCACACACACATCATTCACAAACATCCAATCAATCTCAAATACTTCATTATGGAATAAAAATATACCTTTTTGGGTTAAAGAGCGGAAAGTTTCCGTAGTTTCGGTAAAGCCAAGACAATTTGACTGCTGTGATCTGAAAAATGCACAACATGTACAGAGGCAGAGCACAGCTCCATTGCAGAGCCCAGGAAAACATTATCAATACAATTTTGTCCTCTTGTTGGTGCATCTATCGTCTTGTACAGGTCAAAACTACCAAAAACATCTACGATTTTAATGGTATTATTGCAGTTGTTAAAATTGGCATTAAAGCCTCCAGCTACTGCAATCTGTTTTTCGATTCCTAATTGACATAGCACACCTTCCATGGCTGTTAAGAAGGAGTCAAACTGGCCCTGTGGGCTTCGATAAATACCTAAAATTTTAACCCTAAAATTACATAAAAATATTCTATACATTTTTCTACATTTACATTTATATTTATTGTGTCAAATTCAATGTTTATTTTGACAAATATGGCAACACCTCCCCCTGTTGAGTTTTCTCTAGTTGAAAAGACTGCCAGGTTATAGCCTTGGATATTTGTTAAAGTAATTTCATCTTCCTTGAGCCAATGTTCTATCAAACACAAGATGTCAATGTCTTTATCCATAACAAATGCTTCCAATTCATCCACTTTGTTACGAAGTGATCGAACATTGACATGCATAAGAGTTAGGAAGTGTTTTGTCGCTTTGCTGGGTTTTCCGTTTGTATTTAAGCTGCTGTCCGGGTTTGGCGCTGGAGATTCAGAAAATGGTTCAGGATAATACCTGTTGGCCACAGTGTTGGATTCATGTACATCAGTTTTTGGTACTGTCGATTTAAATGAGGCACGATATTATATTAGTATAGATTTTCTCGCATTTGCTATCCTTGCCCAGTTTATTATCAGTTAAAAAAGCCATAATCTCGTCCCCAGTTACGTCCGAAGCCAAGCCCGAGAGGAATAGGGAGCACATTTTTTGGGCAGTTTTCAATAGCTCTGAATTTCCATTGCACCCTTTGAGAGGAGCAGGTCTGTTTGCTTTTTGCTGAGTATAGTGTTTTTGAAGCCTCTTTGTTTTTGAACTTCCCACTGGTTAACTTGGCTTGAATCTCCATTTAAATCAACAACTTTTTCAGCCGGCTCATCTTCTTTTGGTTTGCTGGTGTCAGAGGCAATGGTTTCCTGGCGGAAATCGAGATCTTGCGGTTGTTTTTCCGATTTTTCAGGCCTTGGCGCGGCCGCGGCATTTATTTGTTTTTGTTTATCTTTTCCTCCTACAGTTGTCAGTGTCAAAAGTGACGGGTCAGCTGTGATTGACATGACGGATGGTAGTGCTGAACGTGAAAATCAGTTAATGCGTACTGATAAATGAACCATGCCGCACTTTAATTCAAGATAGCTAGGACTCACTTTTACCATCTTGATGAAGATTGCTAGCACTTGGCAGTTGCTGCCAATGGTGGCCTACGCTGTAACAATCAGACGGCTCTCCCTTACCAATCACACGATAATCGACCGATGTCTCATAATTAATGGTACTACCGTCACTGATTACATAAAATTATTAATCCGAACGAAATCGCTTTCAACTCACCCAAAAGTGAATCAGCAACCTGTAAATATTCCTCTACCTCGTATTCGCATATTTCATAAATACGTACTGTGTAAGTTACAGATGGTTATTATTAAATAAGGATTACAGTTTTATAAGTTGAGACTGCCCGAATTTAAAATAAGTTACTTAGCATTAAGGCCTAATTGTGTATTGTGTTAGTTCATGTTCATGTGGTGTTCATTTTACTTAGGTACCTAGTTTTATATACGTCAGGAATTACTTACACCGTTTGTTTTAGGAGCTAGCGATCTGCTGTGTTTATGGAACTTTTACTAAAAAATGCCAGAATCGATATTTTAAATGTGGTATCCTATAAATTTTATGGAGCTCATTGAAACGAATATAGTGATGCACATATATAAAGAATTAATTAATAATGACCCTTATCTTGGAAGGTATTATTTTTCGCGCCAAAATTACAACCGTTTTAAGGTGAATACTCACCTGCGCGAATTTCGCCTTTTTTTGACAGGTGTCCGCTTTTCGCGCGAATGTAGATTTTCGTTCATACTCATGCAACGCGAAATTTCGTCCGCGAATATTTCGCTAAAAAGTTAAAACAGTTTTAACTTTTTTACGAATTCCGCCAATTTTGTGACGCCAAAACCAACACAGTTGGTTATTGTTATTGTTTAACGGACCTATTTTATGTAGGAGCAAGTCAAACAGAATTGGATTCATTCTTAAATAATTTAAAAAATTACTGGTATTAGTTAAACGCATCACCGCAATTAAATTGTGAAAATCCCCTTGTGTTTTTCTTTGCAAAAATATAGTTCTAACCCAAACTAACCCACATTTTTTTCTTTGATGCCTTTTGGCTAGTGCAAGTGTTTGGCTTTTATGATAATTAACAAAAAGACTCAAAAGGTACATCGCATGATAAAACCTACACATATAAAAATTATAATTACTAGAATCTATTTCATAGGTACACCTAAGAATTCTAAGGTTATGGTATATGGTTATTGTTTTTTTATCAATGAAAACAAAATTGACCATATTGACATAAGAATTCGCCGCCGAAGTTAAAATTTTTTGCCGCGAATAATTAAACCTGGAAATGACAGTGTTTATGTCAAAAAAAGGCGAAATTCGCGTAGGTGAGTATTAAGCTTAAGGCGAGTTTTTGCGTTAACCACTACCCTTCCATATTTCATTTGACAATATTAAAATGCCAGTACCTGTCAGTTTAATCCATTGATCATCAGTCAACCAGAGTGGCGAAATTTAATGTCTATTGTTTGAAGGGCATTTGCTTAAATATACGGTACGTTCAGATCAACACATTATGCTTGATATATTGAAGTTAAAGATATTTTCCTAACTCTAATAGTAAACTCTGTAGGTAATTAGTGTAAGTATGTTTTCGAAAGCTCTTCGTATAATTCATGATGTATGCCAGTTAAAATAATTAGTTTTAATTTGAATAAATCGTACAAGTAAGTACCTGCAGTAGAATACGTTTTTTTAGTGTTTGTATGTTTGGTGTCTTAGTACTGAATTAATTAAGATTAGTTAGATCTGCGTTTTAGCTTTTTATTGTGTTTAAGACAGGTCGAGTTAACTTTTTACGTAAAATTTATTTTTAGGTGACCTTCTTATATTTTTATGTTTAATTAATTATGTCGGTTGCCATTTTATTAAAGGAATTATGTACCTAATAATACTATTTGTAAGTGTTTTTTTTTATGCAGTGACGCGGCTTCCCTCTATTTTGCGAAAAGGACGGTTATCATGGGGCGAGGTCTTTGCCTTGTCTCTGTTTAATATCTTTTGTCATATCCTCTTGGGTTCGTGAAAAGAAAAAAAGTGCGTAACCTTTCAAGGGCCACCCCCTATACCAACCATAATATAATATTAACAGAGACAACTCTGATATTAAATAAACATTCTTATTTTAATATTACTTCTTTCTTCCTTTCTTTACTGGGTATGGCTTCGGTGCCTTAAGGCACATTTTGAAAGGAAACTCCAGTAAGACGGGCTTGTGCTCCTGGTGATTCCCGACTTTTGCACAAATATAAGCAACTGAATTGCACAGACAGAAATGTCCCACAGGGACATCCGGCGTGAATGGGTATTTCTTCTGGCTATAATCTATGAAAGGCACAGACTACGCTGGCTATGACGTCCTATTCTTCCTTGGGGAGAAAAACGGTCACTAAACGTTTGCCACGTGTCGCCCAATGACCTGTGCCAATGGCGCCCAGCGATCCGTCACCGAACGCGTTCACTCGATTGAAGACGAAACGGAAGTCAAAGTTATTATTGTTAAGCTACAATTATTGTCTAAATTGTTGTAACACATTCTGGCAACAAAACATAAGCGAAGTGAAGTGAGCTGTGAGATGCGAATGTGACGTGACCTCGTGACCGCAGAACATCTATAAATAAAAGAGAGGGGCGACGCGTAATCGGCATTTAAAGATCCTTTACACAAATAGTGCACTATGTACAAATCGACCTCTCCTATGGGTCGATCCATCTCGTATTACGAGATGTCTGCGTGATGCAATCGATTTCTATCAAAAGCTCTTATGGTGTAGAGGTTTAGATCGTTGGGTCTCACCTGCAAAACGCGGGTTCGAACCCCGTTGCTTTTTTTATAATTTTTTTAAGATAATGTTTCTAAACAGCTTTTTTTCTTGAGTTTGGGTATGTCTTGGGTTAGATTGGGTTAGCACCTGGTTAGTTTCCTTTTCTTGAGCCCCCGTAGCGAGCGAAGCGAGCGGAGGGCCATGCGGATCGACCAATGGGAAAGGCCGATTTTTATATAGTGCACTATTTGTGTAAAGGATCTTATAACGCGCGTAATCGTAGTGGCTGTGCAGAGGCATGTTGAGCTATGCGTTTATTTATTTAGACGAGTAGCATTTCGAGTCGACTCAACTTTAAATATTTTAGTAAATCGTACAAGAGTGACATTATCGTACAAAAGCGTACGATAATATGTTTACAATACAATCGTACATCGTTTGAACCTTTAACAAGGGTTCCCTTGTCAAAGGTATGAACGGATCAAAAATCGTACAAGTACTATCGTACGGTTGGCAACGCTGCTTCCAGAGAATTCATTGCACCGCAAAGGTGTGCGAGGTCTAGCTCTAAATGAAATTAACATATTAACTAATATCATTGTATAAAATTTGTTTTTATACAATGCTAACATTTATATCCGAATATTTATTTCATACCAATAAAATATGTTGATATATATTCCAACCTCCAACACTTTTTACTCTTAACAGAGACAATGACTACAATGAGACGAACCACGAAGAGACAGTTAAGTAAAATAGAAAATTTGTCCTATTCATCTCTGTCTTATGCCCGGTTTCTGAAGTACCAGATATCTATTGTATAAAGTTATGAAGCCTATAATTACTATGGTTACAATTGTAATAGCAATTGTTGTCATAGGGAATATTTAAAGAATAAAGTTATCCATACTTTCAGAAATTGGGCATTAATGCATTCCCGTATAACCCTATTTTTATCTAACATCACCAAAGGATTGAAAACAAATGAAATATGTCTTTGTCTAACTCATGGAATTTTAAGTTAGAAGCTGGACAGCTAAATACTAGTTGACATTCGCCTCTAGCGAACAGCGGTCACGGTCCTACTTAGACGAGTGTCTCGCGACAGCCTTGATTTTGGCTTCCATCAAGGTCGAATGTTATAAACCTACAAAGAAGGGGGATTCCTTGTGAATGTATTTGCGGAAACACATACATGCTGCTGTATATTTCGTAAAAAGTGCATCCAAAGTACGGGCACGTATTACAATAAGTAATATTTCACTTTTCGCATAGCCCTCCGCTCGCTACCGCTCGCTATGGGGATTCAAGAAAAGGAACCAAACCATACGTAACCCAAAATCAAGAAAAAACTGTTTGCTAACCAAAACTAACCCAAGACATACCCAAAATCAAGAAAAAACTGTTTAGAAACAACCGTAAAAAAAATAAAAAAAGCAACGGGATTTGAACCCGGGCCGCCGTCGATAGTCGCTGAATTGAGACCTAACCATCTAAGCCTCTCGACCACGAGAGCTCTTGCAATTGATTGCATCACAAATACATCGAATGCAATCGCTCGAGTCAACGCCACCTACACTAGATGGCGTTGGTGACGCTTTTAGCTTAATGGCAGCCCAAATCAAGGCTGTCGCGAGAGACTCACCTATTTAGGAACTGTGAGCAGCGGTTACAAACCGTAATGACCGCTGGGTGGGCGGGGCGCGATATTTCAGTTCGTAGTGCACTTGTGAATGCATGCGATTTAAAGACCTGCAATTGGCAAGAATATGGCCCTCCGCTCGCTTCGCTCGCTCCGGGGCTCAACAAAAGGAAACTACCCAAGTGCTAACCCAAGCCATACCCAGAAAAACCCAAAAACCAAGAGAAAAATTGTTTACTTAAAAAAAAACAAAACCGACGGGATTTGAACCCGAGTCGCCGAAGTGAAGGCCAACCATGCAGACCTCTAGACCACTTGCTGACTTGCAAAAAACGCGAAGACATGCGTCACCTCACGTAGCTAGCCAATCACGCACCTCTCATTCACAAGTGCAATATGAACTGAAATCAGACGGGCGGGACTTGGTGTTGTTTACTATTTAGAGGGTTTATTTGAATGTCTTTACAGTGGAGCAAGTTGCTTCTAACGGGTCTATTCAACGCCACCTACCTATAGTGTAGC